>JAYDZE010004185.1:0-10814 GCA_034509125.1 Monilaria moniliformis
GGCATTTTAGGTCTGGGCTTGATCGTTATATTTGGATCATCGGAATGATTTATGCCTATTTTCACCCAAATGTAATGTTCTAAGATTGCAATTTTCTAATAATTCTTAGCATGGATTAGGAACTAAGGCCTTTTCTTCATTGCAGGTTGAAAAGTTGATGGAGAAATTGGAGGAATGTGAGGCCAAGAGGAGAAGTACCATCAAGACATCCATTATTACTGTTACCTTAATCGTGAGTCACTATAATGTGTGATGGTCGATTATTTCTTCTTCAATTTTTCTGTGAACTAAACAGCGAACATTGGGTTGTAGGTTGGCTACCTATGGTACGAATACATTTACAAGCTGGACAAAATTGCATACAACAAGCTGCATCCTTACACATCATGGATTCCCATAACGTATGTACTGCAACGTTGTCTCAATGGCAGTTTTTTCATCAAGCCACAGTGAAGCTGCTCTGGTGGAAGCAATCAAAGATATATTCTCATCTGCTTCTATCCCTTTTTACAGTGTCTACATTTCTTTGCGGAATTTCAGCCAGCACCTACGGAACTTTTCCTTGACACTTTTTGCGTAAGTCATATTATGATTTTCTTTAGATCTCGACATTTGAAAGATGTTGGCATATCACGTTACTTTTGCTGGATTATATGTGCTGCTTTCTTTCCAGGTGGCTCGGGAAAATTACTTTGGAGACCTATATTTCCCAGTTCCACATCTGGCTGAGGTATGCGCTTATATTTGTGTTTTAACATCTTAAATTCTTACATATGGTGATCCTTGACCTTCAAATGTACCCGTACATCTTAACAAATTGATAGTTGTTAAAAAAACTTATGCTTGAATATGTTGGAGCAGTTTTGATGATATTGGAACTCAGCATGACCAAACTTAATGTGATTTACTAGGGCTCACGGGTTTCTCTTGTTTTATTTTACAGATCTAATACGCCCAATGGACAGCCTAAATGGCTGCTATCCTTCATTCCAGATTATCCCATGCTTAACTTCATGCTGACAACTGCCATTTATATCTTGGTTAGATACTTCTCCTAGCTATGTGCTGACTCTATATACTGAAAATTTCAAACACTCCTTGCTCGCTAATTTTTTTTGAATCTGTAATTCAATTGCTGCTGCAGATATCTTGTCGGCTTTTTGAGCTCACCAATACTCTCAAGTCAGCTTTTATACCCACAAGAGATGATAAGAAATTGTTGTACAACTTTTATGCCGCGGTTGTCATCTCTGTGTGTTTGTATTCCATTTCTTTCGTCGTGGTTCAGATTCCTCATTAGTTGAGTAAGCTCTTTATCCGATTACTAATACATTAACGCGAGCTACTGATTGGCAAAAATGCACCTATTCCATTTTCATTCCTGGCTCAGATTGGAAAAGCTCCAACCTAGTCATCGGAATGTCATGATTTGTGCTTGAAGATTTTAACTTCGTTTCGTGTTTTCCTGAAAGAAACGATTGGGCTGTTGAATACCATTTTCCTTTTTAGACATTTCACATTCTTTGCTGTTATTGTGCGGTCTTTTATCTGGATCTTGACTAGTTTGGTGCAGATTTATGCATAAACAAGCTAAGAAGGCGTAGTGGAAGGCTCGGCCCGGCCCAACGTGAAGAAAGGGAAAACTAGGGACCTCAAAGTTCTTCTCGTGGGAGTAGTTTGATGAGGCGATCGTTCATTCCCAGAAATTTAGTGAGATATCGCTGCATTCCTTTTCTGGGCTCTGATTGAAGAATGATAGGAATTTCAGTGCTATTTACAAGCTCAGTGAGAAAAAAAAGAAATTGGAAAGTTTATTTTGTTACACGCACAACACACACATATATTCATATTCTTTGATTTCATCTTATGCAAAAAAAAAAAATGTTTATTGATACTAGCTGGTGATCTACGTGTGTTTGGTGGGGTACATATTTCGATCAATTGCTAGTGCATCTTTTATTGATACTAGCTGGATAATAAGTTCGGTATACGTAAAATTTTTGAAGAATTTTAAATAAAAAATATTCTTGTCTTATTAAATTACTAAACTATCCTTAAAAATTAAAATAAGTCAGAATAATACAAGTATAAAATATTTGTAAGAATACATATGTTTATAATAAAAATAGGTAAATATATTATATTGTATTATATTATTGTTATTAAATTAGATGTATAATAGAGATATATGGAAATATTGTGGCAATTAACTTTGTACCATCACCAGCCAGCTTCATTGGCTTGTACTTGAGACGTTTTTCAATAAAGTTAAGGCTTAATAAAGACAATATATAATAAGCATCTCATATGCTTTCTAATGTCAAATTTACCTTTAAATATACGATATGAATTCTCAGTTAAATCATTCAATGTCATCTATTACTACTAATAAACTGTATTATATTTAAAAGCAAATTATTATGCCTATTATATTTCGTAAAAGTGATTCAATAGTTTACACTGCTATATTTTTTCCGCACAAAGATAATGACATTCTTACAGCTCTTTATTGCATCAAAGGCTTAAAGATTATGAATCCCATTTTCAAAGATAAGATTTCTCCCAATTCCTTGAGCACAACTCATTCAATCTACAAATCTTTTTCCATTTGATAATCTCTTGAGTTGCATCGACATGGGAGAAGCCGATACGCGAGAGACTGATCGATCAGGTAACTTTTTATCTGCTCAAAATACGAGATGCAATATAAAAAAATATAATCAAAATTTCAATGTTGATGCTCATTCTCACAGTTGATGAGCAAGCCGCGGAATGCGACGCTCCTTATGATCCCTCGGTCAATCAACGAAGAAACGTCGATTCGTGGGCCCGTTTGCTAGCTTATATAGTACTAATTCTTGTGGGAGAATCAAGCTCAACTTTGCTAGGTGGACTATACTTCAATGGAGGTGGAAACAACATATTCTTGGTTGCACTTCTTGAATTTGTTGGTTTCCCCATACTCATCCCAATCTACATCTATTTTTCATCTAAATCGATCTCCACGATCTACGAGGAATCATCCAACAAAACTATCATGACCGCAATATATATGCTGGTAGGTTTGTTCGAAGCTGGTTGCAGCATTATGTATGCAATCGGCCTCCAACAACTCCCGGTGTCCACATATTCGCTCATCAACACTACTCAGCTCGGCTTCAACGCCCTCTTCGCCTTTTTCCTCAACTCGGAGAAACTCACCCCATCCACAGTCAATGCGGTCGTCCTCCTCACCACCTCCTCCGTACTGCTCATTTTCCAGCCCAACAGCTACAGAAATGACTGGGCTGGAAAATACAGGGTGGGGAACTTTATAGTGGGGTCCTCCTGCACCCTTGTGGGGTCCGCACTCTATGCGTTGACCTTATCAATTACACAACTAATCTCCGACAAAATTATAAAAGAAGAAACATTCCGCTCAGTTTTGCACATGAACATTTTCGAATCCCTCGCTGCCACGTGCGTCATCTCGGTCCCTCTCTCCGCTGGCGGAGGGTGGCCAGCGGTAATGAGAGAGATGGAAAATTTCCGGCACGGGAGGGCAGCGTATGTGGCGGTGGTCACTACGACGGCCGTGGCGTCTCAACTTCAGGCGATTGGATCCGTCGGCCTAATTTTAGAGGTTTCGTCGCTGTTTTCGAATGTGATTGCGACGGTTGGGCTGCCGATTGTTCCTATTCTGGGAGCAATTTTCTTCCATGAAAGTTTGGATGGGATCAAGGTGATCTCCATCATTTTGTGTATGTGGGGTTTCACATCTTATGTTTATCAACATTATTTTCACGATAGTGAGATTGCGACAAGACAAGTTCGATCGTGCTCTCAACATGCGCAAGAGTCGTTTCAGGTGGGCGTACCGTTAAGTTATCTTTAGGAAATTTGGACTTCGTTATAAGAAAAAATTGACAGTGTGCAATAGTGTGCATTCTTTAAGCAAATTTGGAACAAGTTGGATCCTTGCTAATGCAATATTCTCCTACTGCATCTGATGATCAGAGTCATACGACATACAATCTCATAAAGCTATTATGGTATGCTTATGGGAATGTATAAAATAATAAGATTTTGTATTTGTAGAAAATAATTAAGAATTTTTTTCGCAATGTAATAAATGAGCATATGACTGTTTGAAATACATAATGGTTCTTGTACTTGATCCAAATTCATAAATCCAAAATTCGTATTTAAATTTTGGGCCTTTAAAAATTTGGACCCGACGGATTGGATTTGGAATCGGGCCCAATTCGAGCCCATGGGTATATTTCTTCTTGTTCTTCTTATTATTAGTAACTTTTATATCTCCATATATGTATTATTTTATGGTAATTCTACTTATAGTCTCCCCTTTTACTCTTTAAAACCTCACTAATTTAAATAATAACTAATTTTTTTTAATATTTTACCTTATAGCCCCTAAATTAAATACCTAATAAATTTAACTATGTAGCTCTCTCATTTCCTCTCTCTCATGTTATCAGTTTTCTCCAGAAAATATACAATAATAAATTTTTCTATCCATCTCACCACCTCTTTTAATCTTTTCCCGTCAAAGAATTCAAACAACAAATTTCTCTCCCTTCTCTCTTCTCAAATTTTCACATGTATGACACACACAAATTACAAATTAAACGAAGTTAGGCTGTTTATTCAATTCAACTCTCTTTTTATGATTTGGGAAAGAACTGTAGAAAACCCAAAGAGAATCTTATAATTACACTTTTACATAATTGAATAACAAATTAAAAGTAAAGATTGATCAAGATTCTCAATATCTTTGAAATCTGTTCCAAAATCTTGATACATAAAGAAACCATACGGACTCTAGATTTTGTGATCTTTGTCCCATGCAGGAGGTTTTCGTTTCCCTACCACTTCGTGTCGCTCTATTCGCGTTGGGCCTATATCTTTTGTCCTCATTTGTGTCCAACCTTAGTTGTTGGGCCAAGTCCACTACTTCGTTAGTTTGGTCCATAACATCATCTGGCCTTTATTTTCGACCCACATCCTCTTCTTCGATAGTGTAGAGTATCGCATTGTTGGTCTCTACGAATCTTCTTCATGCACAACTTTATTCATAACATTTACCCCGCTATCGAAAGGCACCTTGTCCTCTAGGTGCAAATGAGGAAAATATTTGCGCAAGGAGTGTATCGGTTCCCATGTGGCATTGTCCAGTCCTCCGTCAAACTATTCTACTAAGTATTGATCAACCATACAACCATTTACCTAAGTATTGATACCGTAGTGGTCCCCATAAACAGCTTGAGGAGAGCCACGTAGAAAACGGGGTGCACACGACACGTGTCTAGTAGTTGTAGCCGAAAAACGTCGGGCATACTTCTGTGGACGATGTTGTACAATAGTGTTGCTGTTAAGGAAGAAGTTTTAAAACTACCAAAATGCCGACGACAAAGTGGAGATCATGACGACGGTGATTTGTGGACGCCTGCATGCGTCGTTGGGCCACATCCAAGTTTTTGCACAGTTTGAGTAACATCATGTCCACATTAGGAAGGCCAGACTCATTGGCGGTGTATGATAAAAATGAAGGAGGGGGGCCTGAAAAGACGTCATTTGCAACCCCATGTGATAGTTGGTATTGGGGCCATATTCCGCCCACGGAAATAAAACGGTCAAACGACCAGGTTTGTCTTGGGCAAGAGCTCGAAGGTATTGTTCAATGCCGCGATTCATGACCTCGGTTTGACCATGGTGAAACGTCGTGCTTAAGTGCAACGTAGTGTCACTGAAGCGGATGAGTTCTTGCCAAAATTTACTCATGGAAATTTTGTCACAATTGGAAATGGTGGAATTAGGGAACCCATGCAATTTGACCACGATGGTGACAAAGAGAGATAAACCACTCTATGAGAGTCGAAATTCGCCAAGAAAGGCCTCAGATGAATAACTTTGGACAGTCGATCAACCACAACAAAAATAACGCTGTCCCTCAACAGTAGTAACCCGACAATGAAATCCATGGAGATATCCTCCCAAACCTGGAGTGGAATCGGAAGAGGTTGGAACAATCCAGCTGGTAGTTGCGTTGAATATTTGGTGCATTGAAAAACCATACATCTCGTATTCATCTCCAATAGAACGCCATAGCTAAACAGTGATAAGTCCGTTGGATGCCAGTATGCCTGGCTAAAGGTATGCCGTGGTACTCTCGGATGAGAATCTCAAGTAAGGTAGATGTGGGACGATGCAGAGACAGTGTCAGAAGTAGAGCAGCCCATCAACAATTGACATGTGGGGTGGCAAGTCGTCTCTTGCATGCGCCATGTGTAGCTTAACCAAATCAGGTTTGGATGCATTCTCACGCCTTTAATCTTCCATTAATAGAGTGACCACCTGTGACATAGTAAGCATAAGTTGTGGAGGCAACGTGGCCTTCTCAACTCAAGAGAGAGCATTGGCTACCTTATTTGAAGCCTCCGGCTTATATTCGATGTGAAACTGAAACCCCAATAATTTGCGAATGTAGAATTGTTGGTTCAGAGTTTGTATTACCTGCTTGAGTAATATAGTTCTTTATGGTACGTGGAGGTTATCGAACGACGTGGACCCAGCTTCTTGCTAAAAAAAACTATTGGTTGCTCATATTGTAGTTGCACTGCCGATACTTGTCAAACAGCGTCAGTTTCCACAACAAATAATAATGAAAAATCAGGCAACCTGAGAGTCGGGCTTTCGTCGTGGCCGATTTTTCAACCAGTTACTGAAGTTGCTGCATCGGACCAGACAAAGGCATCTTTATTTAAAAGGTCCATTAGGGGGGCGGCTATTTTCAAGTAATGACATATAAAAATAATACCCGATTAGGCCCAGAAATCCCCCAAGTTATTTGATTGTAGTAGGCACTGGCTAGTTAGACATAGCCTCGATTTTTGTCGTATCTGCCTTCAACTCGCCCCTCGAAATCACATGCTCCAACTAGTCAATGGAATCACAGTAAAATGAACATTTAGATCGTTTGACAAAGAAATGATGGGCTTGCAACCGTGATAGCACGGTTCACAAATGATCATCATGTGCTTGCATCGAGGGACTATAAACTAAAATATAGTCAAATAATGCAATCACAAATTTGCGTAAGGAGCAAATAGACAATTCATGAAAGCCTGTAATGTCGATGGGGTGTTCGTCAACCCAAAATGCATCACGAGGAATTAATAGTGGCTCTTATGCGTGCGGAAGATCGTTTTATATATATATCTTTATCGAACATGCAGATTTGATGGTACTCCAAACGCAAATCCAACTTTGTAAAGCATTGTGTTGCCCCCAACTCGTTGAATAACTTATCAACGGTTGGAATTGGAAAGTGATCGGGAATGGTGATTGCGTTCAAAGCACGATAATCGACACAGAAACGGAACGTTATGTCTTTCTTCGTAACCAAAAGGACCGGAGATGAGAATGGATTGCGGCTCGGCTAGATTAAGCATTGAACAAGCATTTCCCTGACCATTTTTCTCGATTTCTGTCTTCTGACAATGTGGATAACTGTACGATCGCACCTTGATCGGATGGGTGCCAGGTTGAAGAAAAATGCAATGGTCCGCTGTGCGACGTGGTGAAAGGCCTGTCGATACTTCAAAAACCTACCCAAACTTGGACAGAACGTTGCGAATGGGGTGGGACAATCAACGCCCAATGGCTCCTCATGTGTTGTGGAGTCCTGTTCAGAGGCATGTAAACCCAAATACCACAACTCATACTAATCGCTAACCGCAAAAGAAGCCAGCAACGCTCAAAATGAATTGAGCGAGACTTTTTTAGGTACGAGAGAGCCTCCGTACAACAACATCACCTACTCTGTTGGGAATAATAATTAGAGTGGAAGTTTAATCTACTATAGAAGTTTCTACTTAAGGACTGATTGATTTCATTCAAGGAAAGCATTCGGACGATTCTGTCCAAAGTTGAATGGGCGGACACATGGTATTAATAGGGAGCCTCGGCTCCCTAAACATTTTTTGTTTTAGTTTTTTATATTTGTAAATTTTTTAATTAGTTGAAAATTTGCATTACAATTTTACTGAGATTATTTCATTCACATAAGTATTACTCCATCCCATAAAAATAAAACCCCTCTCATAAAAAAATCATATGTCCGTCACTGGAACCAGATCCCATAGCATCCTCTGTCTTACCGCGGCTGCTGGCACAGAGTGAGCCGATGCTTATTCCCAGAGTTGTTGCCTTGGAATTGATAAAGTTCCGTGGCGTTCATAATTGCATAAAAGAAGTAAAAGTAAATATAGAAATCACTCTCAGATGTACATTCTATAGAAGCCCACTCAGTGGCGGACCGACCTTGGAACAAGGGGTACAGTTGTACCCCAAATTTTTTATTTTTTTAATACTATTATTATTATTATTTCAATAATTTTATTTAAAAAAACTTATAATGTACCCCTAATAAAATTTAAATTACAATTCAAACCATAAGCCCAATAAAATATACATAAGAAAATGGGCTCATTTAATCAATAAAATCCAAACAAATCTAGCCCATTATACAAAATTTTGTAGGCTTCAAGCCTAAGCAAACGATAAAAAACTCAGCCAAAGCCAACTCTATTCAATTCACCAATAAAAAATTCACCTTTGCACCTCTGCATCGTCGCGCGCGCCGTCGACGACTCGACGACCACGGACCACCCAGCCTTCGTCGTTCCGATCCGACCCTCTGCGTCAGCGACTGCGAGGCAAGCAGCGTGTCGTGCCACGGTAAGCAGCTCCGGTCTCCTCGACTCGAAAGCAGGAAATAAATGGAGGTAACTAAATTTAAATGGGGACGGTAGTTCACTCACTGATTTGGAAAATTAAATTTTGTGAAACTGTGAAAGGTGAATTGCATTTATAAGTGTTAGCCTTAGGAATATCAAATAAAGTGAAGTGGTCTAGATACGCCGCCTGCCGCCGCCTGTTTTCAATTTGAAAGTTTTTTTGCATTTTTTATTATTAGTGGTGGGTTTATATGAATTTATTATTAAATATTGGGAATATGCATAAGCATAATTGATAATACTCTAATTTAAATGGTAAAATCAATGATTAATGAAATATGATTGTAGCATAAAGAAATTGGATCGCATAATACTCTAGTTTAAATGGTAAAATCAATGATTAATAAAAAATGATTGTAGCATAAGTACGTAAAGTGAATAGCACTCAGTTAATACACTGCACTGACTTACACATTATTCTACTATAATAAGTATTTACTGTATGTATTTAGAGTTGCATTGCTCATGTATAATTTAGTGGCCATATTGATTAGTTTTTAATTTTATTTGATTAGCTTTTAATTTGATTATTAGTTTTAATTTTAGTTTTAACTTTTGATTATATGGGTTTGCAATTATAATTATATTTTGTTATGATTTTGGATGCATATGCAGATAATGAAATCAAAATGAATGAGAAAACAACCCGTTCTTTGACAATTTGTGTTCAAGAAAATAAAATCTCATGATAATTCAAGTTCTAGCATGTCTCCTTCAGATGCTAGTGTGTTATTAGAGGAAAATGAATTGATTTATGATGTTGAACTCATTCCTCATGATCCCGGAATAAGAATAAGTATAATGGATTATTCTCCAAATGAGCGAGATGCAGTTAGAAGAGCATGTATTCTTAAATAACCTTGTCAGCCAAAAACTCATGATTTCCCTCGAAAAGAAATTGGAGGTTCGCATCGATTTATGGCTCCTTGGTTTGATAAATAGGATTGGCTCGAATATTGTATTGAGAAAGATGCTACATTTTTTTTGTTTGCTACTTGTTCAAAAATGAAGTTGGGCTCAATGCGGGAGAGATGCATTCGTGAACGGAGGATTTAAGTCGTGGAATAAGCCGGAAAGATTTATAAACCATATTGGTGGAGTTAAAAGTGCTCACAATCTTGCTTATGATAAATATGTGAACCTAAGGGATGGCAAAACAAAGTCGATTGTTGTTTCTTTTGATAATGTCACTAATGTGATTAAAAGAGAGTATGATGTCCTCTTGAAGACTTCAATTTTCTGTTTGCGTTATCTATTGCGACAAGGTTTGGCATTTCGTTTAGCACAGATTAATGGGGAAAATTTTCTTGAACTTTTGAAATGGTTATGGACACATAACCGAAGTTGTTTCAAAAGTGACTTTGGAAAATGCTCCTGGAAATTGTCAATTGATATCTCCAACTATTCAAAAGGATATTATCAATTGTTGTGCTAAATAAACGACTAAGCGAATTGTGGATGAGCTTGGTGATGACTACTTTGCTATATTAGCCGATGGATCAAGTGATGTGTTCCAAAATGAACAGTTAGCTCTTTGTTTGCGCTGTGTTGAAAGAAAAATGGGAAAGGTAGTAGAAAGATTTCGTGGGCTTGTTCATGTTGGTGATACCACAGCTTTGTCTCTTAGAAGTGAAATTATGTCTTTGCTTGTTGAACATTCATTGAGTCCATCTAAGATCAAGGACAAGGATATGATGGGGCTAGTAACATGAAGGGTGAGATACATTGTCTCAAGATTTTGATTATGGAAGATACTCCAAGTGCTTATTATGTCCATTGCTTTGCCCATCAACTACAACTAACTCTTGTAGCTATTGCCAAAAAAAACATTGAGAGCATTTGGCTCAAAGCGTATCACTAGAGTATTGTTGTTGTCTTACAAGATACAGAGTGTTCAGCCCCTTTCACGTCTGATACCATCCCTATTTATAGTGTTACCTGGGTCTTTACCCAAATTAATGAGCCCTTAAAGAGACTCAGCGGTTACAAAGATCGTGGGGGCAGTTTCCAAGATCA
>JAYDZE010004196.1:0-10813 GCA_034509125.1 Monilaria moniliformis
GTTGGACATTATACTCATCTACAAATTTAAAGTAAATATCGAAAAGGATGTATTTATTAATGTTACTAATGAAACTACTATGCAGCGATTTCAGAAGATGAAGAATAGAAGAGAAATGTTGTAATATTGTTGTATTTGATTTTTATTTTTGGAACATTATATTTAATTTATATAATATTATTTATGTTTAATTTTATTTTTAAAATTCTTCTTGGATCCCCCAGTCTAAAAATTCTGGCTCCGTCACTGGCTAGGCGTGTATGCAACCAATGCCGACGAACAAGCATTCCTCCGCAACATCCGTGGAGGAAAAGAAAAGGTGGTGAAGCTCAATTTCTACGTCCAGTATCTACGCGTAGGCAACCCTAACCCCACCGTGTACGAGGTGGCCGCCGCCTCCATCACCAGCAACTCCCCGACACAATTCGGCAACGTCCATGTCGTCGACGACCTGCTGACGGAGAAGCCGGACTACAACTCACGAACCGTTGGCCGGGTGCAGGGGCTCACCACTTCGGGCGACCTGGCGGTGAACGCCGTCGCAATCAACCTCAACTTCTACTTCACAACGGGGCAGTTCAACGGCAGCACCATCAGCGTCCTCGGCCGGAACCCCGTGGCCGAGGCGCAGCGGGAGCTGCCGGTGGTCGGCGGCACCGGCGCGTTCAGGTTCGCTCGTGGGTACGCGCTCACGAGCAACACGTACAATGACGCGGTGATGAACTACTCTGTGCTGCAGTACACCATATACACCACTTACGACTCCAAATTCAACGGCCATGATGAAGATGTTGAGGTTGCTGAAATGTGATGGAATTGGTTAATATGGTTAACCACCTTTATTTTGTAACCTATGTAATAAATATGCATGCGCATGTGGGTTTGCTTTGGTTGGTTAATTTCCGTTTTTACTATGTACTTTATCTTTCATTTGGGTAGTTCAATTAAATTGTGATTTTGTTTTATGGTGCGGTGGGTCCGGCCAGACCCGGCTCGGCTCAGCTCGAACATTATTCGATATATGTAAATCGAGAATAACATAAAACTTAAATAGTATGCATGGGTCAGGGTATCTCTAATTCGGACTCTGACAAGTACGCGAGCCTTATCCAATAGATATCGAATGGACGTTGGTGCAAAGCCTATGCTCCAAACTATCGTGTCCTTTGATAACTTTTCCAACGGACATCTCCGTCAGTAAGAAAAATTATTGTTAAAATAAAGTTATATGAAAATAATAATAAAAATATAATTTACTGACGGACCACTGCCTTTGGTAATGCATTTTTAGATTTAATAAAAAATTATGCAAAATGAATTGAGGTTGCTGACTGATTGGGGTCCGTCGGCATCAACGGCGAACTGCCATCGTCGATAATGCATTTTTAATTTTGTGAAAATATATTTAAAATGAGAAAAATTGAATTTACCGACAAACGGTTGTATTACCGACAGACTGCTATCGTTGGTAAATCTGCCGTGAACCGTTAACATCAATTTTAAATTGGAAATGCTAAGTTTACCGATGAAATATAGTCCGCAAGTAATCAATCGATAAATACGCTGAATCTGATCTTAGTTTCTCTTTTTTTCCCGTCATTTCTTCCCTGAACCCTAATTTCTCACCCTTCCGCCGCCCAATTGACCTCTCCAGCCAGCCAGCCGTCCACCCGCCACCCTTTTAACAAAAGAGAATGTTTTCACGAAAATGTTGGGCTACTTTATGCTGTCAGTTTTAAGGCCATAACAATTGTTTATGGGTTGATTCAGAGGTTGGGCTTCAAAAAAAACTAATCGGTAGTAATTCAAATTTTCGATAAATTTACTGGTTTTTCAGCCTTAGATGTCATACCATAAATTTCAAAACAAAATTTATTGTTACTCGTTTTAGATTTTTTGTCCCAGTTTTTATTCGACAAATTATTCTTCCATTAATAAATTCCATCATTTTCATATTATTTATTAAACATAAACTATATACAAATTATAACTAAAGTATAAAATTTAAATAATTATATATGTAATAGTATAGCCTAACAATCAATTATCAACTAAATTGCTATAATAAATTCTAAAATACAATTATCAACCCTAATTTAAATAGTTATATATGTAATAGTAAAGCCGAACAATCAATTATCAACTAAATTTCTATAATAAATTCTAAAATACAATTATTAACCCTAATTGTCTTTGTTTAATATATAAGATCCAACGTTAGGTATGATCTGAGATCAACTTGATTTTCACATGCCATAAGCAAAATATGAAATACATAAAAACCAAAAAGAATCTTGACAAGAGTCCAACTGAAAATCTTTACATGTAATCTTTTTTCTCTTCTTGCATGTGAATAGTGGGAATCTCTAGTCAATAAGAGAAAATTATTAATTTGTCTGTCTTAACCTGCCTTCCTCGTGGATGATAATATATTTTAAAATTTTAATGATGAAATTGTTGTAGTATAGATTGTTTTAGCTATAAACATATTGCGTGATGTTACTGAGTGAATTATATTATTCTTGAAAGGCTTTAATTTGAATATTTCTAATATTTGTATTTAACTAAATTATCCATCTAACATATCTCCATCCCCCGATCTCACACAAGCAAAGGTCCAAATGTTGCAGCTCATTCACCCATATAAAATAAGCTTTGTTTCAATTTCAATCCACGTTACTTTGCTCTGCCCCATATTAAATAGTACTTCGACCCACACTTTTTTATTAATTGCTCGACCCATTTCGACAACTATTCTCTATATAAGATTATAATCCCATATCTCTATTTCACACCAAAACAAGATCAACTCCTATCTTGATATAATTAGAAAATTTAGAGAGAGAGAGAGAAAAGATGGCCAAAATAGCTACTATTGTTCTTATTTCGATGATCTCGTGTTTGTTCGTGTCAACACTAGGCGTGTACGCAAGCAAGGCCGAGGAACAAACATTCCTCCGCCACATCCGTGGAGGAAAAGAAAAGATGGTGAAGCTCAATTTCTACGTCCAAGATCTGCGCGTGGGCAACCCTAACCCCACCGTCTACGAGGTGGCCGCTGCCTCCATCACCAGCAACTCCCCGACAAAATTCGGCAGCGTCCACGTCGTCGACGACCTGCTGACCGAGAAGCCGGACTACAACTCACGCGCCGTTGGCCGGGTGCAGGGCCTCACCACTTCCGGCGACCTGGCGGTAAACGCCGTCGCAATCAATCTCAACTTCTACTTCACGACGGGGCGGTTCAACGGCAGCACCATCAGCGTCCTCGGCCGGAACCCCGTGGCCGAGGCGCAGCGCGAGCTGCCGGTGGTCGGCGGCACCGGAGCGTTCAGGTTCGCTCGTGGGTACGCGCTCACGAGCAACACGTACAATGACGCGGTGACGAACTACTCTGTGCTGCAGTACACCATATACACCACGTACGACTCCAAATTCAACGGCCATGATGAAGATGTTAAGGTTGCTGAAATGTGATGGAATTTGTTAATATGGTTAACCACCTTTATTTTGTCACCTATGTAATAAATATGCATGCGCGTGTGGGTTTGCTTTGGTTGGTTGATTTCCGTTTTTACTATGTACTTTATCTTTCATTTGGTTAGTTCAATTAAATTGTGATTTTGTTTTATGGTGCGGTGGGTCCGGCCAGACCCGGCTCGGCTCAGCTCGAATATTATTCGATATATGTAAATCGAGAATAACACAAAATTTAAATAGTATGGGTCAGAGTATCTTTAATTCGGACTCCGACAAGTTCGCGAGCCTTATCCAATAGATTTCGAATGGACGTTGGTGCAAAGCCTACGCTCCAAACGATCGTGTTCGTCGATAACTTTTCCAATGGACATCTCCGCCAGTAAAAAAAAAATTGTTGTTAAAATAAAGTTACATGAAAATAACAATAAAAATATAATTTAGTGACGCACCACTGCCTAGTTGGTAATGCATTTTTAATTTAATAAAAAATTATTCAAAATGAATTGAGGTTGCTGACTGATTGGGGTTTGTCGGCATCACCGGCGAACTGCCATCGTCGATAATGCATTTTTAATTTTGTGAAAATATATATAAAATGAGAAAAATTGTATTAACCGACAAACGAGGGTATTACCGACAGACTGCTATCGTTGGTAAATGTGCCGTGAACCGATAAAATCAATTTTAAATTGAAAATGCTAAGTTTACTGCCCGCTAGTAATCAGTCGATAAATACGCTAAATCTGATTTTAGTTTCTCCATTTCTTTTTTTCCCGTCATTTCTTCCCTGAACCCTAATTTCCCACCCTTCCGCCGCCCCATTGACCTCTCCAGCCAGCCAGCCGTCCACCCGCCACCCTTTTAACAAAAGAGAATGTTTTCACGAAAATGTTGGGCTACTTTATGCTGTCAGTTTTAAGGCCATAACAATTGTTTATGGGTTGATTCAGAGGTTGGGCTTCAAAAAAAACTAATCGGTAGTAATTCAAATTTTCGATAAATTTACTGGTTTTTCAGCCTTAGATGTCATACCATAAATTTCAAAACAAAATTTATTGTTACTCGTTTTAGATTTTTTGTCCCAGTTTTTATTCGACAAATTATTCTTCCATTAATAAATTCCATCATTTTCATATTATTTATTAAACATAAACTATATACAAATTATAACTAAAGTATAAAATTTAAATAATTATATATGTAATAGTATAGCCTAACAATCAATTATCAACTAAATTGCTATAATAAATTCTAAAATACAATTATCAACCCTAATTTAAATAGTTATATATGTAATAGTAAAGCCGAACAATCAATTATCAACTAAATTTCTATAATAAATTCTAAAATACAATTATTAACCCTAATTGTCTTTGTTTAATATATAAGATCCAACGTTAGGTATGATCTGAGATCAACTTGATTTTCACATGCCATAAGCAAAATATGAAATACATAAAAACCAAAAAGAATCTTGACAAGAGTCCAACTGAAAATCTTTACATGTAATCTTTTTTCTCTTCTTGCATGTGAATAGTGGGAATCTCTAGTCAATAAGAGAAAATTATTAATTTGTCTGTCTTAACCTGCCTTCCTCGTGGATGATAATATATTTTAAAATTTTAATGATGAAATTGTTGTAGTATAGATTGTTTTAGCTATAAACATATTGCGTGATGTTACTGAGTGAATTATATTATTCTTGAAAGGCTTTAATTTGAATATTTCTAATATTTGTATTTAACTAAATTATCCATCTAACATATCTCCATCCCCCGATCTCACACAAGCAAAGGTCCAAATGTTGCAGCTCATTCACCCATATAAAATAAGCTTTGTTTCAATTTCAATCCACGTTACTTTGCTCTGCCCCATATTAAATAGTACTTCGACCCACACTTTTTTATTAATTGCTCGACCCATTTCGACAACTATTCTCTATATAAGATTATAATCCCATATCTCTATTTCACACCAAAACAAGATCAACTCCTATCTTGATATAATTAGAAAATTTAGAGAGAGAGAGAGAAAAGATGGCCAAAATAGCTACTATTGTTCTTATTTCGATGATCTCGTGTTTGTTCGTGTCAACACTAGGCGTGTACGCAAGCAAGGCCGAGGAACAAACATTCCTCCGCCACATCCGTGGAGGAAAAGAAAAGATGGTGAAGCTCAATTTCTACGTCCAAGATCTGCGCGTGGGCAACCCTAACCCCACCGTCTACGAGGTGGCCGCTGCCTCCATCACCAGCAACTCCCCGACAAAATTCGGCAGCGTCCACGTCGTCGACGACCTGCTGACCGAGAAGCCGGACTACAACTCACGCGCCGTTGGCCGGGTGCAGGGCCTCACCACTTCCGGCGACCTGGCGGTAAACGCCGTCGCAATCAATCTCAACTTCTACTTCACGACGGGGCGGTTCAACGGCAGCACCATCAGCGTCCTCGGCCGGAACCCCGTGGCCGAGGCGCAGCGCGAGCTGCCGGTGGTCGGCGGCACCGGAGCGTTCAGGTTCGCTCGTGGGTACGCGCTCACGAGCAACACGTACAATGACGCGGTGACGAACTACTCTGTGCTGCAGTACACCATATACACGACGTACGACTCCAAATTCAACGGCCGTGATGAAGATGTTGAGGTTGCTGAAATGTGATGGAATTAGTTAATTTGGTTAACCACCTATATTTTGTAACCTATGTAATAAATATGCCTGCCCGTGTGGGTTTGCTTTGGTTGGTTAATTTCCGTTTTTACTATGTACTTTCTCTTTCATTTGGGTAGTGCAATGAAATTGTGATTTTGTTTTATGGTGCGGTAGGCCCGACCCGGCCCGGCCCGACCCGGCTTGGCTCAAACTTTATTCGATATATTTAAATTGAGAATAACATAAAATTTAAATAGAATAACATAAACTTTATTCGATATATTTGTGGTGGGTGGATCTGGCTGGAAAAATACTTGTGATTTGGATTTGAAATATTAATATAAATTTGATGTGAGTAAATGATTTAGGGAATACAGCAGTGGATCTAGATCGAGTAGTAATAGTGTGATACGCCCTCACCCGCAAGTAAGCAGCCCACCGCCAACAGCCCATACACGTCCACACCGCAACCCACGCCCGAACCCCAGGTTCCGTGATTATGTTTAGCATGCTGAGTCGATGGGATCGAGTCATATAGTCCAGTACTTCGAGATCGAGTAGTGGTAGTGGGAGTTTAAATAATTAAGTTTGGTTAAATATAAAAAGCAAATGAAAATTCTTTTTATAGTGAAATTTATTTTCAACTATTTAATTACAAAAATTTATGGTGGATGCATCTATTTGATGGATGAATAAAATTCATGAATTCGAATTTTAGAGACATTATAATTTTCATATTTTTAGTGAAGTTAAATCGATGGCGAATACAGTAAATTAATTATATATCCAGTGCAATATTCTCACATTCGCAAAGTAAGCGATGTTTTTATTTTAACCATCTCATATATATATATGTAACAAAACAGAAACAACTTTGTGGTAATTCCGAAAAATGAGTCTTCAATGATCTAATTAAATTAAAAGAAAAACACTGTTATAAATAAGTGATAGATAATCATATCATATGTGATCATATATTCTAACTACACTAATGAAATTAAAGGTATATACATTTATCATTATTTTGCATATTAATTATAATTTATAGTTATGGGAGTAGAAATTATAAGTTAAAGTTTTTTTAAAATTATATGTGGTATAAATATATATAATATTAATTAAGATCTTATTAATAATTATCAAAATTGAATTCAAGATCTCTCGTTAAAGAAAATTTTATTGTATTTCAGCTTTGCCATTTGAGGGGTACATGTTTGACAATTATGAGTTAACGTTTACAGGTGTAATTAGCACAGTGTTATTATTACTTTAATTTATTTTTAGTGATAGTATCGAACTTATAAATAATTATATAATAAGTATGAAAAAATTAGATAGGGGGGGAGGGGATAAATCTCAATGGGGGGCGGGGGATGTCTTAAGCTTGTAGCACGTGGTCAATGTTTCGTTGAGTTTTGGCCTAACTTGACGTTCTTAATTCAAGTTATTTTATTCAGATAACTTAAATGTTAAATTTAATTATTTTAATTTTGTAGTGCATGCATTACACTCTAAATAAAGATAACAGTATAACTTTATGATATATAAATTTACACACACACACATATATATATATATATAGAAGTGTTATATGCTACTCATCGTCATTTTTATATATTACATAACAATCAAACATCGATTTTTTCTTTTATTCATTTAAAGAGAATAATGAAAACATCGAATTTTGATTATTAATTTGATAATTTTGATAAAACAAGACATATTACCAAGGGCGGATGTAGGTGGGGTCGGATGGGGTCGACCGACTCCACCGTCAGCTTACGAGTATCGACAAATTCCATTAAATTCGGTCTTTCGAATTGCTGTCCACCCCACATGTGGCAGCACCGCCACAAAACTATATATATTACGAGAGAAATTTTGTGGTAGAACAATGAAAGATATGTGAGTATTATTGTGGAAGGTAAAACTAAAAATGAAAAGACGTGAAGAAACTGCACGTCAACCCCACGATGAACGTTCTCTAAATCGGCCATTGCATATTACCCTGTAATATATACTTTTAGTGTACTGACTAATTAATTAATTAATTTTTGTTTTTTCTCGATTGACATATCGTGTGTGCTTCATTAAACAAAAATATAGTACAGATATGATTATTCTTTGGATCGATACTTATAAAACTCTCACTTTCTCATATCTTCAGATTTACGTAAAGAAATATAACTGTTTTATTAATTATACATAAGGTAAGATTCACGTAAATATAATTAAATAACAAAGTGGGGCAGATGAGATGTCTTGCTTTATCCAAATCTCGAGCAGCACTTATACCCAATATAAGAATATCACCGTACACAAATAATTATGTGCACGTTTAAATTAATTTTATTTTTTTAACATATATATTATTGTATTGATTTATACGTAAAGTAATGATCTAGCTTAGGGGAAGTGAGTGTTTTGACCCAGAGATTGTGAGTCTTATTTTTCTTTTTTGCGTTTTCTTTTTCCTTTGCTTTTTTCTTTTTTAAATGATATTCTCAAGTTCTTGTTACCATATGAATTTAATTAGAATATGAGTTTTTTAATTAGAATATGAGTTTAAAATTTTAATTAAATTCATGCATATACGATTTAATTGAATTTAAATGTACAATAAATTTATTTGTATATGAGTTTAATTGGGATATACAAATATACATAACTACAAATTATATGTAATTTTAGAATTTTAATTATGTATTTTTTTTCTTATTTTAATGAATTTCATATTTTTAATTATATTAAAATTTTAATTTAATTAAAATATATAATAAATATAAGAAATAAAAAAAATTAATAAAAAAATAAGAGATGAGATTCGTGAATATTGCAAAAGAAGCAATGTAAAGGAATAAGGTGGTGAATGTCGTTTCTTGAGTAATAAATAGGATAAGAACTGGTGTGAAGGGGTTAATGAGTAGTTGAAGGAATATGGTCATGGATGGCTTTACATTCTGTATATTTTGAAGTAATAACTATATAAATTCAGCTAAAAACCACAACTAATTGGAATAATAATAATAATAATAATAATAATAATAATAATAATAATAATAATAATAATAATAATAATAATAATAATAATAATGATGATGCACGGTTAATCAGTTAACTTTTCCCACTAATTATTCGTTAATCACCTTCAATACTTCTCCCACTAATTATTCGTTAATCACCTTCAATTTCTTCATATCTTCAAAAAATCTCACCAAAAAGCAAAGATATCAATGGAGAACTTAGCAATAGGTCTACTCTTGATAATCTCCTATCTCTACACCGCCATCCCGGCGGCCGAAACGCATGGCTCAAGACGAGCTTTCGAGGAAATGAGATCATAACCAAGTTTCAGAACTTGAAAATAGGGGGGGTTGGAACTTAAGAGCGACGCGTTGAAAAGCTTCATTCGATGGTTTCCAAACATTTTCTTCAGCTCCGATTGTCATTCACTGTCTCGTTTCTGAGATATCTTAAGCAACTCATGTAGTCGAGCTTCTTTGCACTCTCAGAGCTCCTTGACATGATTCGGGGATTCTACGAGCTCGGTTGCCATGGCTGCAGGCTGCTTCTTGGCTTGTTCAGCCTCTTACTAAGCTTTTCGCTTCCATGATTCGCTTGAGCTCAGCTACTCCTTGGTCTTCTTTAGATCCTTCTAGAGCTGCAGTTTTTGAGCAAAAACACTAAAGTACATAACCATATTTTTCTCTCATCTCTCTCTGTATGTAAGCTCTGAGCCGCAACAATGGCGGATCCTAGCACATATGATTTTTTCAAGCTCAAATTTTCAGAGAAGCTCAAATTTTTAAGCTCTGAGCCGTAACAATGACAGATCTGACCATCAGGGGAGGGGCGGTTGTGGTAGTTTTCGGGAATGCTAAGGAGAAATTAGCCATCGGAGAGTCGGTTGCCTCCCGCCCCTTTGCATCCGCCACTGTCTACCTTCATGACGTTCGGACCGATCCCAATGCCACCACTTACACATTCGGAAACGCTTCCATCACATCGGAATCCTCCACGAGCTTCGGCCAAGTCAAGGTTTACGATGACCCCAAAACGGCGGAGTCGGACATCAGCTCCGAGGATGTTACGAGGGCGCAGGGTCTTACGGTCTCCACGGACCTACGAGTTTGGGCCGTCGCCATGAACCTTAACTTCGGTTTGACGTCGAGTGAGTTCAACGGCAGCTTAATTAGCGTCGCCGGTAGGAATCCGGTAGGGGAGCCGTGGAATTTTGGTCAGACGTATGAAAAGAAAAATAGTCGGATCTCTCTATTACAAATCAAAATTGAAAAAAACATCGAGTATTGTCATGTTTAAATTGAACTTGCATAATAAAGATTGTGAGTTTGAACTAGTTACACTTTTATTGCACTATTCTCAATTTTAACTATTCTTTTTTTTCCAACTTTCTCGATATATTATATTATGTTGTCGAACGTAACAATAATTAATTTCAAGATTAAAAGAATCAGAAAATTAAGCTAGACAATTTAAAACATGCATACACTCGAATTTTAATTAACTGCCAACTCAAAGATAAGTTAAATGTTAAATTTAATTTGTTTAATTTTTTAGTGCATGCATTACATTCTAATTAAGGATAACAGTGTTAGAAAAGGAAACAAATCAGTATAATTTAGTCTGTAATTCTAGCCTAAAATAAGTTGATTTTATTTCCTTGT
>JAYDZE010004207.1:0-10813 GCA_034509125.1 Monilaria moniliformis
CCGATATAGATAATAATATATATAACACTACTTGTTATTTAACCAAGAAATGCTGGTAGCTCAGTTGGTAAATGGGGTGCTTGGTCTCTAACGTAGAGGTCGCGTGTTCGAGTCTTGGCAACAGTGACAAGAGTTTTTTTTTTTTTTTAAGTAAGAGACACTCTCCTCCTTATCCCACATCGACTGGAGATGAGATGGGAAAGGGGAGAGTGCTCTTATAAAATGTGAGTGTCTGCCTTTGCATTTTCAAATTGGCTAAACAGCGGTTTTAGCATAAATGACGTGTTTAGTGGGCTTTTCAAAAGCCTCTAAATACGAGTATATTTTTTTAATTTAGTTTAAACTTTTTATGTCGGTTGTTATCGGTTAACCGACTAACCGATCGGTTAGTGTCCTAACCGACTCTATATCGGTTTCGGTTTCTAATTTTATGAAAAAATTAATCGGTTAACCGACAATTCGGTTCGGTTATTAACCGAACTGACGGATTAAGCAGCCCTAGTTACTATACCATTACCGAACTTTTGATATGTCATTATATCTTATGTTCTGTATCATTATATAAAAATAATTATGCAGCATGTAAATAAAATACGTAAAATTATTCGGTGTATGTTTCCAAGATCATCATAGGTATCAAAAGAATATTATCATTCAGAATATTATATATCATCACGAATCTCATCGTCATTAC
This sequence comes from Monilaria moniliformis, assembly GCA_034509125.1. NCBI lineage: Eukaryota > Viridiplantae > Streptophyta > Magnoliopsida > Caryophyllales > Aizoaceae > Monilaria > Monilaria moniliformis. The sequence continues at coordinate 695 of JAYDZE010004207.1, forward strand.
GCATAAAATCAATGCACGTTTTCCTTAATTATCGGATACATGTGTAACCGCCTCATTGTAATATCACATCCCATAAATATAGGGATCTTATAATTTGCCGAATTTTAAGTTCACAAAAATATCCTTTTCATTAAAAATTAAATACATATTAGTGCCATGTGTCATTATATCATCCTTTAGATATTCGAAATCAACGATTTCCATTCAGTCTCTGTTATGCAATAAGAAATAGTTCTGATTTGATTACACCTATATATATATATACATTGCACATTCATTTAGTTTATGTAAATCTAACTTGTAAAATACAATGTTTAGATTTGCTAAAATTCAAAAAGGACTACTTGTATACCTGTATTGATAAAGCAAACTGGAATTGAACAGGTCATACTAGGATTCGAACTCAGGTCTTGCGTTTATCCAGTAAGGAGATGCATCAACCGTAAATCGTCGTGATCGAAGGAATGAGCATGGTTCTTCACTTTCATAATATTTTGAGATCCTCATTTGAACTCTCTCATATATATATATATTGGTTCACATAAAAATATTTCTTAATGTGACAACTGAGAACTATTTTAGCCATTGGATAGTGAAGATTTAAGGTGGATACATCTCTTTTGCTAGATGAATGCAGACTTGGGTTCAAATCATAGAGGGAGCAAAAATTTCATATTTTAGTGTAGTTAATTTTTACTATTAATGTAATTACTTTATACATTAAATACAAGTATTCTTACGTTCTTACAAATACACACCCATTTTCACTCATTCCATATATTCTACAGGGTGGATAATTTTCCCTGAAGACGATGGAAAAAATATCCGGACAATCCTTATTCCCTCTTTTTCACTCCAATTTATGATAATATTAACATGAGAAATTGATGTGATAATATTTTTTAATGTTTTTCACCTTAATAAACATGCAATAAAAAAATCGATTTTCTTATCCTTTTTTATGTTAAAATTTGCGACCACCCTAAAACTACAATATATATGATTCCTAAATATTGATTTACAACACTCAAAATGACAGCCTCTAAAGAATCCCTAAATTTTGATTGACGGCATGAAATTAAAGTGCTTCCGAATACATGGGATCGCTTCCTAATTTGCCATGTCTAACACATGTATACGTACAAAATAGTTATAAAATTGGAGTTTCTAATCTATATTTGTGGGCATTATATTTTTATATGCATTGCAAAATAGGTCATTACGTGAAAATGGAAGTATGAAACTCATAATTATATGGAAAACTACTTAGTAAGACCTTATTCATAAACGTAATGATACATTACCTAACAAATATATATGTGTTCCTCCTATTGTTAGGAGACTGCGAAACATAAAAAATGATATGTATCCTTATCTATATCTACTCAAATATCCTTTAATAACAAATAATCAAGAATTCTTGCCATTTCTCCAGTACCACAACCCTCCAACAAGACCATAATCATTTCCAACCCACTCCATTATACCTGTCTATCATCTTAATCACACACATACACACACACACACACACATATAGTTTATATATATATATTTAGAGAGAGAGAGAGGGGAGAGAGATGGAGCTAAAGAAGAGCTAAGGAAGAGCTAAGTAGCACCTGCTGTAAAGTGCAGTAGCCTAAGCATAGCCTTTGTCTACCTTGTAAGCAACAAAGAAGCACTATTTGCTAACAGAACTTTCATCTCGTCATTTGCATGAATTATTTTCCTCTTTGTTATTTCTCCAGTTGTCATGACATGTTTCTCCTACAGGGGATCATCATAATTAATACATACATAAAATAAGTATATAGATAAGGGAGATACTACATGGTCAGAATATGGCCAGCTATAATGGATTTTAGGAATAAAATATAAGTTAAGTTCAAATGTAACTCTTATACCTTAAAGCAATAAAAAATTGTTGTTTGAACAAACACAACACCTAGGAACCTAAACTTAGGGCCTAGCAAATTCTTTGCAACTTTCTATATATATTTCATGAATTCAATACATCATTCAAATGCAATACGTCCAGCATATATATGTTCAAACTTAAGTTCATATTGCATAAGTTTTAATGTATAGTTAATTTTTGTATGCATCAGTTTTCGACCACTTCTACTTAGCGAATTATTTTCAGCTCTCTCTCACACATATACTATATTACTATTAACTATTATAATACTTTAGTGCTATTATTTATAGTATGGATTATAATATACTATATTATTTATAACGTACTATAATATACTAGAATTAATATTATTATAATATCATAATATTATAATAACACTATAATAATATTTGAATATATAAATAGTAGTTTTAGTATATTATTATAATATTATAATACTACAGATCGACATATGTACAAACCTCAATCCATATCATATAAATTTTGATATATAGTTAATTGTTGCTAATTAAGTGGAATAAACGGTGAAAATGGGTTTAAATTTTCGGACACCCTATTTACTTAGGCAAATTTTACGCTATTTTCGTTTTCTTAACGTAAGTCCATAGATATGCATGATTAAAAGCTCAAAATTTTTGTAGGTGGTGTAAGCATAAGATAACAATATAAAATAAGAACAAATTTGATACATAACATTAAAATATGGTAACAATGGATATGTACAAACTACAAAGTGGTTGATTAAGAAACCTATGAATTCAAAAAACATATCTATAAACTTTTTAACGGTACACTCGATCAAGAAATTTTCAAATCGAGTGTTCCATTAAAAAGCCTATAGATTGTTCTTTATATTCAAGGAATTTAATCTAAAATTGTAGCAACATTTCTCCGTCTTTCACACATCACTATGGCTATTACAGCCCGTTTTTCAATCACATGAAGAACCGATTTGGGGCACACCATCATCGTTAAAAAGTTTATAGATATGTTGATCTCCTACAAACACCAGAAGGCATAAAATCATAAAAACATCGATCAAGCATCAACAAACCGAAAAAAACCAAACATTATAGGCATAAAATCAACATAAACATTATAAGCGAATGCACTAGTTTGACTCTATCATGAGTTAAGTTATTTGTTAAAATCTTAGCTAAATATCAATAACCAAAACGGTGGACAAACCAAACACTAAGATACACATGAATTCGAACTCGGAAAACAACAAAAGACATCAATCTTCAATATTTATAACTGAATTTTTTTTATCTTTTCAGAGTAAGAAGGGAGTATTAGTGGGTGTTTATCATTTTTATTGAGGATTTATAATTAAGTATCCTTTAATTCGAATTTTAAAAATGACTCGAGTTGTAATTTGACCTTTAATATATTTTATAATTTGATACGAAATATTAATATGGTACTCCAAATATTGTAATATGGTATTCCAAATATTTATTAAAAAATGATTTCTAATTGAACTTAGGAGTATTATATACGAATCCAAATATATATAGTTTCGTGTTAAATTTATTCGCCAGTTAGTATTTATAATTATTCGTAATTAAATATATAAATAAATTTCTCCTTAATCTGTTTTTATTTATATAATAATAATTAAAAGTAACACATTACTTACACAAAAAAAGCTTTACATATGTGCAATTCAATCTCCATTTTCAATTCGAGATACATACGATCATGCTTTACTAACAATTTATTGAACCTAAGCAATTAAATTAAGTAGTGTCCCAAATTTTTATATTGTTACAAACTCTTTTTTTTTTTTTTTAATTACAACTTTTCTCACACACACTCAAACATATTATATGACTCATCCTAATTTGTGAGGGCAGCTAAGCAAGATAAAGAAACGCTGAAAGTATGTTGACATTAGGTGAAAAACCCTCACCACATTTAGACGTTAAAACATCACAACAATTAATATTCTTGGCCATGAACAAGAAAATAGATGAATTTGAGATTGGGAAAATAATTCTACATTTTTACCAAAAAATTGAAAAATGGGAAACAAGAGAAATTGTCTTGTATTATGAGAGATCACGTCACCGAAAACCGTCAGCACACCATTTAAATGCCAACTTATCCCATAAGAGAATGACAGAAGAAAACACCCACAACACACACTGGCAGATTCACATACAAACACAACACACATAGTCACACATTCAGAGAACAGAGAAACGCCCAGATGAGAAAATGAATAATATAAGTATATGGGTGTGAGGTCTAAGTTACCTCATAAATGTGATATTGATGACTTAATAAAAAGCTAATGATCAATCTTTTTTCGAACCAAAACTAATAATCAATCTTACGTGCACTTTTGTTGGCAAACTGTTAACATAAGGAATCATAAACTGTATGCTCCAACACACAAATAAATCAAAGTCATAGTCAACAACAAAATTGTATGCATGCTCAAAAAGAGGCAAAATGACAAAAACAGAGGTACTTAATTTCAAATGGGATCAAGATTATCGAATCAGTCATAGGAGAATAACAATTGCTAATCTACAAACCTAACAATTGCATAACATAATGTTCATTTTAACAAATGCTAATCTACAAACCATAATTTCAAAACTAACCGGCGGTTGGTTCCAGCAGTGCGCGGGCTGGAGGAAGGGACCGGGACGGCGCGACGCGGGCTCAACGAAGGGACGGCGGCACGCTGGCGGAGGACGGAGCGGCAAAGCCCGGGAGTGGACGGCGCGGGCTCAATGAGGGAACGGCGGTGCGTGGACAGGAGAAGAGGAGGGAGAAGGCGCGAGGTAGGGACGGCGGCGGCAACGGTGCGGCGGACTGGTCGGAGAAGACACGGCGCGGTGCGGGAACGGAGAGAGAGAGGAAAACGATGAAAGGTTGTGTGGGCGGAAAAATAAGAAAGAAACCGAGCCCTAACTAATCTATTTCATAAATTACCGGCAGATTTGCGGGGGATACGATTCTGTCGGTAAACTGGTCACGCCTCAAAAATACTAGGTGATACGGTCGTCAGTGTTGCCGGCGGATAGAAATCCACCGGCAAAATTGTCCGGCGGATAGAATTATACCGGTAATATTGTTTGTGTTACTCTCTTTCCGCCAACTTTACCAGAGGAAAATGTCCACCGCTGTTAGTGGCGAAGCAATCCATTGGTAAAATTAAGGTAATACTGTACCGTCAGATGATGTCCATCGGTGTTACCGGCGGACACCAGATTCGCCGGTAAATGCTGCCACTATTTGGCGTGGCACCAAAGTCCACCGTAAATCCGACGGTGATTCGCCGGTAAGTTTAACGTCGGATAATCAGCCGAAAATTTGCCGGTGATTAGTGACAGTACATTATCCGCTGGTAAATCTGACGGGAATTCGCGTATTTTTTGTAGTGATAATTGATTGCTTAATTGTAGCACTAAATTATTGGAAATTAATTGGAAATTAATGTATAGGAACCAATATGATAGATAATTTGTAATGTATTCTATATAATATACATAACATCTATTAATTTATAATACTGATTCAGATCGGTGAAAGCTCTATACTTTTAGTTTATTGGTTTTATATATCCCTAATTTTAGACAAGAGCGATGCAGTTCTGACTTTTCTACACCCTAATTCAGGGCTATGCAATTTTCATAAGCAGATTCAATTTGAACTTCCACGCACAATAGATCTGGAAGTTCGGATAAACGAGATCAGAACTGACTTTTGCACACATAACTAGAATAAGTTCTGATCGTTGAGTTCAGGTGCAATTTCCGACTTAGGCTTCTGAATTTTGACATTTGGCATTTGGAATCCTGGCTGATAGAGTTCAAATTGTTGGATAGCTAATGATTGGAGTCTTGATTAAAGTAGTTCTGCCTTTGTGAGTATTGAACTCTGGAGTTCTGACTCTGATAAATGAGATGAGAATTGGCCTTTGTATACAAAGAATTGGCTTGAGTTCTAACCACTAAGTTTTAAGTTATGCCCTCATTTGAGAGTATTGATTTATAGAGTTCTGTTTTTCTGAAGCCTAATGCTCAGAGCTATGGCAGTTCCGACAAACGGAACCAATTCTAACTTCAATGTACAATGGATTTGGTAGCTCTGATAATTGTGATCATAACTAACTTTTTACACATATAGAAATGACTTATGCACATACATTGATTTATAATATGCTTAGAAGTCCAGCACTCAAACTCAGGTGTATTTTTATACACCCTTCGTCCAACAATAGGTGTCCTATTTGTGAACAATACGAGTTTAAAGAAATTGTTCAAGTGTATAATAATTGTAGATAGTAGTGAAATATGGATCTCACTTTGTTAGTTGAGTGTTAATTGACTTTTTTTGTGGATCAAAACTGAAACTTAAATTTTATTCAAATTTTGATGATTAATTAATTAATTTCAGTTAATCAAATGATTAATTGATTAAATTTAATAAAACAAAGCATAAAATTAAAAAATGGCGAGAAGCGTGGACAAATCTTAGCTGCATTTCTTAAATTAATTAAAGGTAAATTACAGATTTGACCGAAAATAAAGGAGGAAATATTAAACCCAAAACTAAAACTAAAATTCCATATATATACATTCAACACTAACAATACCAAACACCTCTGCTCTCATCACAAACCAAAACACATTGAATAACCAAAGGGGAAATAATATTAGCCCTCAAAACTTACTCATCATAGGGCAATGGGTGATCCGAGGCAGAAGGGATCAACACAACTAAACAGCAACTTCAAGAACAACGTAGCTCAATTTGGTCTCCAACACTGCAACAATGGTAAGCTTACACATGGAGCTTAGAAAGAGACTTCAGAGACTTATGGTATCAGTAGAAAGACCACATACAGACTGTAGAAAATAGGGAAAGAGCAGATGGTAATGGGAGAACCAATGATGATGACATGAAAAATGAAAGGGTATCAGCACAAATAAAAATTGCAGCTTGATGTAAATAAGGTAAGAAGTCGTTTTGTGCTTGAAAGATCTTCAATAAGAAAGATGACGATGAAACTTGATGTTAGCAAAAATACATTGGCCCAATTTATCAAAGAGAAATAGATTAAAGCACATACAAGTGCCATAAAGCTAACACTAACTGAAATCAATAGGCTTGCTAGGTTTAAATAGTGTTTAAGTGATGGACATACCATATTTGATGAAAAATATGCATATTTCCATTTACAACATTAGAACAAGGAAAAATAAGTTCAAAGAATAGATCAAAGGGCACAATGGAGACCAAACCAATTCAAGCAATTATAAAGTCAGTGATTAAAGAATGCATCATCTAACAGGTAACAATTTCTATCATTCACACAATTATCAGATCAAATACAGATCATCACCTAGTGTTTTTAATGCATATGAACAGATTATATCAGCCAATTAAACTCAATGCCCCCTACTGCAAGCAAATACATAATCATTCAACAAGATAATGTCAAACCACATATAAGTCAATGTGACACAAACTTTGAAGCTGCTGCAAACTTAGTTGGATGATTCAAAATCCATCTGATATGTCAACCAGCCAATTCTCCAGACACAAATGTGTAGGATCTTGTTTTTTTCTTAGTCATTCAATCACTATAAGATGACAAGTTAGCACAAGGAGTGGGTGACTTGGTGAAGAATGTGTGTAGCTCATTTGAAGAACTTTCAACACATACCATCAACAATGTTTTCCTTACATTACAAAGTTCTCTTACACAAATACTCACAGTAAAAGGGGGGGGGGACAACTATAAGATTCATTATATCAACAAAGACAAGATTGTGTAGGAGTGACACACTTTCTACAACACTAGAAGTTGAAGAGAGGCTAATAAGAGACAACTTGGAGTATATATTCAACATCTTAAAAATAATGATGGTTTGGGCTATAACATGTCCCTCTGACAGGGGCTTTTCGTTACTTGGACATCCCACTCAAACATTGTTTACAATATAAGCATGAGTCCTAGTGTTTTTGTAGTTGATGTTTAGCGTGTAAACACTGGACTTGTAAAGTTTTTTGGCTTGTTATGTGCACTGCAGATTGTTCATCAGTTTGTAAACCAACAAAGACTGACATCCAGAACCCTCAGACTCAACAAACCTCAAACAAATACACATGCAAAACATAGAACATATGCACAACATCATATCGTATTCAAGCAACACAAACCATCCAAACCATGATAGGGGTGACTTTAAACAAAGAATAGAGTAGAATGAAAATGCAAAGATCAAGTGCAATATTCGAAGCCAAAATCCTCAAATCTACTCATCATAGGGTGTCACTGAAGCCAAAACCTCCAAACCTAGAACATCTTGTTCATAGGGATGGCTCTAAAGAAATAGATTAAGAACAAACCATGATAGGGGTGGCTTTTAACACAGAATAAAATGGGATGAAAGTGCAAATATTGGTGCAATATCTAAAGCCAAAACCCTCAGATACACATCATATAGGGCATGCTATAACACACACCACTACAGCACAACAAACCAAAATACAAAACATTCAAACCTAGAACATTATAAGGTATTATAGGAGCCAAAACCCTCAAATCTACTCATCATAGGGTGTGACCGAAGTCAAAACCTCCAACCTAGAATATCTTGTTCATATGTGTGGCTCTAAATAAAGAGATCAAGAACAAACTCACATAGTTACAGTAGCTTCAACATGCTAGCGCATAGTATCCCTAGGAATTCAAGATACCAGTTCTCATAATTAGACAACTCCATTCTTGTAGGTGGAAGAGAGATATATTCGTTGTCGGTTAAGAATGAAGTTTCATGGACCACGTTCAAAAATGATCCCATGGTGGAATCAAAGGCCAAATAGGAATTGGGAAAATGACTTGCAATAGGCGTCTCAATCAATTCCATGGTGGAATCGATTGAGGAATCGGCGATTACAGAGGGCATAACAAAGATGGGAGAATATTGGCCATTGATGGGCCTCTGAATCGATTCATTGGTGAAATCGAATGAAGAATCGGTCATTGAAGATGAGAAAAAAAGAAGGGACGGAGAATCGCAAGGCAAATTGACACACAAAATCGGAATCGCCAAGCTAAGCGGCGGAAGTAGGATTTCGAGAGAATTCTCCATAAACTAGAATGGATGGGTTCTAGGTGGGTCTCGCCGGATAGGTAAGGTTTTAGATTTATGTTTTATTTTGTCTTTTTTTTTATTATTGTTAAGTAATGACATTTCTAGGTGGGATATATTATTTGCTAAATATAGTAAAAGTTAAATGGGACATGATAATGATGGACATTCCGAAATGACAAAATAGGACATTTAATGACAGACGGAGGAAGTATTTTTTTAGTTTATTCACTTTTTTTACATTTAGTGAATGCTTAAGAGGTTCAATGCTCAGACACTAGATGTGGTGTTTCATTTAAACTCTAAATTCGATTATTCTCTGAAGTATGAACTCAGAAGTCAATTATATTTTCTTTATATAAATTATGTATTTATTCTTTAAAAAAACAAGTTTATTTATTTATATTGTTTTTTATACATTTGATGATTACACATCTATGTATTACATTTATGTGATTTTTTTGTTACATTTAGTGATAACAAATATATGTATTATACTAAATTTGTTGCTTTAAAATTAGATGTGATCTTTCAAGTTTTAGATGAGATGATACTCATAAATCATATAGTAAATCGAGATAATAGTTTTTCCCACTCCAGACGAGATGTCAATTATGATATTTTCTTATGACATCCCACTTTCGACATTTGATCCTCATATTTTATAGTATACATAAATAAAAAAGTTGATAGATGACAAACATGGACTTTTCATATTTTTAAAAATATAATTATATCGAATTTACTTAGAAAAAATCATATTTGACACGAATTTAGAATTAAATTTTATTATGTCGTGAAGGTTTAAATAATTTACAGTTAGTTAGGGCACCCTTAACGGTGCCGTAAAATGAAGAAAAAGAGAGGCGGCTGCGGCAGGGCGGCGTTAACGCGGCGACCGCCTGATAAGACTTTTTTTCGTGCGTGTCGTTGGAGATTAAAAACACAAATTCAGCCCATCAAGTAATTTATAGTCCCCTCTTTCCTTATACTATTGGATTAGTACAGGGTAAGTAACGGGAGTCGAACCCACGAGGAACGGGAGTTTGCCATGTGTTATGTGTCAAGGAAATCGGCGATGCC
>JAYDZE010004218.1:0-10813 GCA_034509125.1 Monilaria moniliformis
ATCCCTCAAAAGAATACAAGGTCCTGACCCTAACTATAATGATATCTGCTTCTCAGGTGCTGGAAGGTAATATGATTCTCATTGTAGAATTGGCTAGATACTATAAGTTTCCCATCACTTATATTTCTGTACCCAGAGATTTTAAATGTTGATATTGCTCCAGTGATGCTGCACAACTTTCAAAAGCTTTTCCGTCTGCTGAAATGGTATTTGGCAATGGACAGAAGCTTTTGTTGGCCCCCGAAAATTATCTGTTCAGGGTAAGTCCTTTCCTTCACTTCATCCCCACATCGTTTAGTAATGTAATGCACAATCAACAACATAATTTATAAGTTGCTTTTAGCATTGAATAGAGTTATCTCTTATGGTCACTAATTCTTGTTTCTAACATACAGCACTCAAAGGCACATGGTGCGTACTGTCTGGGGATCTTCCAGAATGGGAAGGAGTCGACCACACTTTTGGGAGGTACTGTCTGGTTTATTATGTGGTCTAAATTGTACAATTGAAGGATGGATATGTTATCTCTTCTTGTGGCAGGTATAATTGTCCGAAACACACTTGTAACATATGACCGTGAACATGAAAAGGTTGGTTTCTGGAAAACCAATTGCTCTGAGTTATGGGAGAGACTTCACTTATCGCCTGCCTCACCACCTCTTCCTTCAGAAATGGGTGAGGTGAACTCAACCACGGGCATAGCTCCTAAGCTTGCGCCAACTGGACCCCCTCAACCCCAAACTCCAGGTTTAATATGTCACTATTGTCGCTTAGTCTGTTAATGAGAGCCAAATGAGAATGGTTTATAACTTAACATTTGGTATCCTTTAACGTGCAGGGCAAGTTAAAATTGGCCTGATAAAATTCTCTTTGCTGTTGACCATTAACTACACGGAGTTGAAGCCTCACATCTTGGAACTCGCTCATTTCATTGCAAAGGATTTAGATGTTAAGCCTTCTCAGGTAGATCAATACAAATTGATGATTTGTTAAAAATTTAATATGGAGTACAGTTACTGAGTTTGATTTTCTATTTTCTTTTTCAAATTGGATTTTTGTGGTACTACTGTATCCTTTGCATTTTAACCTAGCAACATTCACATTTCAACTTACGTTTGAGATGTGTGCTATCACAGGTTCAATTGACGAACTACACTTCTGGGGGGAATGAGACACTATTAAAATGGGCTATTTTGCCGGCACAATCTGATGATTATATCTCTAATGCTACCGCTATGGTAAAGATTGTTTGTACTGGAGAATATTTTCATCATTTTGGTTATGAGGTGCTAGCATTGTTTAGATTAACATTTTTTATTCTTTTATTAGAAAATTGTATCCAGGTTGAGTGGAAATCAGTTGCATCTCCCTGATAGTTTTGGAAGCTACAAATTGTCTGAATGGAGCATGGAGCCGCCACCTGAGAGGTAAATTGCAATATTCTTTTTATTATTTTTCCTTTAATTCAAGGCATGATAATTCTTTTTTCCGAGGATTGACTTTTCTATAAATTATGAAGGACGGATTTTTTTTTGTATTTGGTGGTTAATAGCATCTTCCTATACATGTGCTGAAACATAATTACATTCTCTCATATCTGCGCTTTCAATTTTATTTATTGCATGTAGTTTAAATTTTATCTGATTCTTTGATGGGGACTGTTATGGCAATAATTATACTAAGTGGTATCATTCATTTTTTTTTCCGTACTTGTTTTCATCATGTAAGACTGATAAATCATACAATCAAGTTTTGTTATTAAATGAGTATGATTGTTTTTTTTCAGGACACGGTGGCAACAACATTACTTGGCTTTAGTTGTAGCATTTGTTGTAGTGGTTGCAATTGGACTGCTGGCATCTGGGGGATGGTTTATCTGGAGGAGGAAACGGAACCAGGCCGAAGTCCCGTACAAGCCGGTTGATTCGGTTGTAGCAGAGCAGGAACTCCAGCCTTTGCAGAACTAAAGAAGTGAATTTTGGTTTGATGCTCAGCTTGTGACTGACTTGTATGGTTGTACCTCCGATTCGTTTTGCTCTTGTAGCATGGGATTCATTTTAAGGTGAAATTGTAGCTTAGAAATTGAAGGCAGCGAAACCCTTGCGATGAGCATGCTATTCTGTGGCCATGTCTCTGCCATTAAGGCGAATTCTTCTTTTTAGAAATATAGAATGTTTAGTCACAGGAACATTTTTATACAGGACCATAGCATCAATGAATAAGTAATGTTGAAAAGCAGCATTTCTTGTGCATGTCTTTTGATTAGATGTCGAGTAACTGAGCCTTCTGATTCTAACCACACATCATTCGAATTCAAAAGCCACTCAAAACTCGAATTATCTTAATATTTGATATGATTCGAACACAAATCTAGCTAGATAAGTAAGATGAAGAGATATAAGTTCTCTACTAGGATTAGAATTCGTCCAATTCCATTGATTATCACATTAATCGAATAAGTTAGAAGTTGGAACATTAATTTTAGGACAAATACAAAGAAACGCAAACAATTGTGCCCTGACGGTTTGATCCATTGCTCACAAAAAAGCAGGAAAATTAGTATAGTAACATGGAACTTCTCAAAGATCATTACGCATCTGTCCAAAAATTCAAAGCAATAGACTTTACAAAACCGAAGTCTAGTAAAGAAAGGCACGGAAGATTGAAACAACCATTTTCTGACAACAATAGCGTAAACAAGACAGCTTCAGTCATGCATAAGTAACACAAAGATAGGGTAGGTGGTATACTAGTATGATCTCACACAGCAAGAAAGAAAAGAAGTTTCAACACAACCAACAACCAGCATCTCCGGCACTGTTATGATGGACTATCAGGCTTTTATTCGGATAACGAAAGAACCTGCATGAAGAGAAAACATAGATTTTTAGAAAATGGTAGAAATGTCAAGTATGACTAGGTTTGGCCTCAGAAATATAAGCTCTCATTTATAAGTTGGTAAATGAAAAAAGAATACAGTTAAGCTTTCTCAAAAAGCAAAATGCAACATATAAAGGAATTGTGCAATAGTATTCCGGGAGATCAGGGACATAACTGTCTTAGTTGTAACCAGTTAAACTGTGATTCTTCAAAGGAACTGCACGAAAGAAAAGAAGGAAAAGACCAGAGGGCAAAACAAATTGCACTTCAGATAAAGGACTTGCTAGAGGAGGATTGATCTAGAACTATGGAGAAGGAATAAATCAGAGGGTAACTTAGGACTTAGGAGTCCTGGATCTATCTTGGACAGTATGGCAGTCTTCCGATTAGAAAATAATAGTAGGTCATAGTCATACTTCTATTGATTAAGAAGCCAAGCTTAGTCAGCACTCTGCACGGATAGTCGGATATAGATGAAAAGAGATTTTGCCTCGACCAAAGCAATGACAGGAGGATTATAGAAGCTATACAAAGGCCTGACGGTGCATCAGAGTGTAAGGGCTTGACAATGTGCATCGCGTCAAGGAAGAGTGAAACACAAAACCTTTCGGGAGTCTTTTGGAATATAGTGAAAATTTTATTGATAAGTAAAAGAAAAGAAGTGCACACTTCATCATTTACGCACGAACATTCATGTAATTATTAATTTATCCCCTCTATTTATAGCTCCAACTATTGAATGTAATTAAGGTAATAAGCTCACATGCTGGGAGGTTGGATATATCTGCAGAAACTGCACATGCTATTCCCAAGTTTGAAAGTGCTCCTCTAATAATTCCACAAGGAAAGTATAGGTGCATTCCAGTAGCCTGAGCTGATTTGTTTTCCGCCATTGCTGAAGGATCTTGAATATTGCCAGATGCTTGAACTGATGGGTCAATAGACATATGTGCTAGCCATCGAAATCGATTATCTTGCAATACAAAAGTACCCTGCAAGAAAAATTAAGGTTAAAATCATAAATTTTTGCATTAAAGTAATATGAAGCTATCTTCAAATTCTGCTACCTACTCTATGATTGGTCTTTAAGTTATCTATCTGTTTCTTGAAGAGTTCGGACCAAAAGTCCTTGCAGATAAACTTGATGGCCTCCAGGTTATCGGTGAACCTTGGTCGATCCATTGTGTACCTGACAGGGATACATGAAAAGCTGAGTATGAAAAATATGAAGTGATAAACATTCTGTATTCAGATAAAAAGTTATTTCTCAAAAAGAATTTTGTTTGTACTGAATTTAGAAGAACCGTATTGGGAACAAAAACCATAAAGAGTAAATGACAGTCAGAAAGAAATGCATAATGAGATAAAGATAAATAATGATCTAAAATCAGCTTGTGAAGTGAGAAATTATCATGTAGTATTAGCTTTTCAACCTCAAGTAGTCAGATGCATGACAGATAAGAAAATTCATATGCTGGGGAAAATGCTAAATTGACTCATTCCCCTTAAATCTGTTAAACCTCCAACATTTCCTATCTATACATCATTTATATGACTGTTAAATACCAATCCTATTGCAATGTTTAGATGCTGCGGAATAGTCATATGTCTCAAATCTGATACAATTCCCTCCACCCTATACATCTTTGGCTTTATAGCCATGAAACCAGAATCCTACTTCAATTACAATATTTCAATTTCACATCCTTCAATTCCTTCCCTTATTAGAAATCCTTGTTTGGTATTCATCTTGTATCAAACAAATGACCTTCAAACATAATTAGTCATCAGATATTACTATGGGGGGTATAATATCTGTTGGCCACTAATTAACATCAATGTACAAGGACGGTATATCATACACAAGGTTAAGATGGTGCTCAAGTCTAATAACTATTTCGGACAATATTGTCACAACAAAATCTCATTCAACAAGCAACATTTCCAATCAGAATTCCCTGGTGGCTGATAGCAAGCCCCGTCATTCATGCTTAGCCTCATAGAATATGCACACTCTTTTTATAGGTTACCGTATGTAAACTAAAATGTCACTGCAAAGATTGCTTCTTATATATGAGCTCTCAATTTGAAACATAATCCAGGGCCAAAGCCATAATAAAAGAGTATATTCCACATTTCCATTATATGCATGACCATGCCCTGTGTTGGAACTTCATCCAACAACAAAGATTGATGTACAAATTTACTCATAAAAATTCAAATAAGATTGTCCTAACAGAATACAAAGACACCTGATTTAATCTGGTTTACGTGGACTACACTACATAAAACTTGATCGGGCTCAATTGGTTACAGAACTATCTCGACTAAAAAATATGTTTACGCAAATTTCACATGAATGACGGCATTGAAATTATAAATTAGGGTCATATCTTACTAGGGAGGCATTATCAAGAGCGACTGACTTATGCTGCATATGACTCAACGACTAGTATCGGTGAAGGGTGTTAGGCGCAGATTTCAGTTGTAATGCAAGTTCGCTTCAAGCAAATTGGCTTATTAAGCGATCAACTGACGCTGTAACCAATTACTCAGGATATACGAAACAAGCTCAAGGAAAACAATGATAAACTTGATTAGCTTAAGACAATTCTCATATTTAAGTTTCCATGAACTTGCGCGAATGCAAGTCGAAATAGGTGATTTCTTTCAACTACGCATCAGAGTTCTGGAAATCTCACAATCCATGAAAATTAACAATTTAGGACATCAAATTCATCACATTTCTGGAATCTGACAATCGAATCCTTGAAGATATAAACTAACCTTTCACTTAATTGGTGACCGACCTGAAAGCCGATGGCTTCGATCCTCCGCGCTGCGAGTTCGGGCTTATTGGCGTAGAAGCCTGAGCAATACGACAGCACTATCTCCGCCAGCAAACTCTCCACACAGCTCTCCGATACTTCTCTCACCATTTCCGGTTCTTCTCTCTCCTTTGCGTCTCTGTGTATTGGGAGATCGAAAATCAAATCGAGCTTAGATTTCGATTATGAAATGTGATCAGATGTTCTATTTTGGAACCCTAAATTGTTGGCATATTTGTGTTTTTGTTAGTTCTTTTTCCCCCCTCCAAATAATGGGGTAATCTTTGGGCCTTTTTCTTAATCTTATTCACTTCACAATAAAAGTTCTCAAATCGGATTTTTTTTTGAATTCCGGAAATGGGTTCACTTAAATTGAAACGACGCCGTTTTGCACAATTTCAAGGTTGTCAACGAAACGCCGTGTTTTGGCTGAAGACGCGAGATCATCTCGCGTCTTCACTTAAGTAGAAACGACGTCGTTTGGCTTAATGTCAAGCGTAACGAACGAACAATGCGTAAGCAGAAGACGCTAGAAGACGCTTGATCATCAAGCGTCTTCTGCTGTTCTATACAAACGCAGATTTCTTCTCTTTTCCTCACAAATTCGAAACAATTCATCCCAAAAACGCTGGAAATCGGTTGAAATTGTTCGTGCACGCCTGAATTTCGATTCCCCATCCGTAGGTATGTTCTATTACACTTGTTATTATATTTTTTATGCATAATTACGGTATGATTTATTAGTTTGAATAGATTTAGGGTTTATTTGAATATTGAAAAATATAGTTATGTTTGATTGATTTTGATAAATTTGATAGTTGTTTGTAATGTATTAAGTTGTTAAATGTGTTATTTGATAATTTGATTTGATATTGTTATTAAATTGTTGTGTAATTTCTTTGATTGAATTGTAGTGTAATTTGGTATTGTTGGAAAAATGTAGTATTTAGTTTTGATTGATTGTAGTGTAATTTGGTTGAATGTTGGAAAATTGAGTTAAGTTGTTAGATGCGTTGTAGGGTAATTTGTGTTCGAATTGATATTGAATTGTAGCATATTAGGTGTTTGATTGAATGTTGGAAAATTTAACTGTATTTATAAATTGAGTGGTTATTGTAGTTCATATTAGGTTGGATTTATTTTAGTGGATATGTTGATTTAGTTAGATTTATTAAAATGTGTCCAGCTCGCAGTTGTAGGAGTCCTATAATGGCTAGTTCGTCATAAGGCCAGAGTGATTTGTATTGTGGTCCAGAGGATCCTTCTATATTATATGTACAGCGGGATCATATTTCACGTAGGATTTTTGCGGACCAAGTTAGGAAGTCATTTGCAGCCTGTAGATATGAGGGCCGATTATGGGAATGTAGACCCATCCATCAGCGGGTCGTTGAGTATACACATAGGTTTGGATTTATTGGTATTATTGCCTGCTCAAATGCAAAGGAGTTGGATCATCACTTGATCAGTGCTTTGGTCGAGCGACAGCGGCCAGAGACCCACACCTTTCATCTTCCTATCGGTGAGGCAACCGTGACACTAGAGGATGTAGAGGTCTTGTGGGGCCTTAGAGTAGATGGCTTCCCTGTGACGGGGGTGGATTTGGTATTGACTACCAAAGGTTGGATGCAATTGTGTGAGCATCTGTTAGGGTTTAGACCTCGCGAGACGGAACTGAAGAAAGCCAGTATTTATGTATCGGCGCTAACTGGTAGGATGAGTGAGCCTCTTCAAGATGATCTAGATGACGAGATTTATCTCCAGCGGGCACGCATGTATGTGCTCGTTCTATTGGATGGTCTGATTTTTCCTGAAGAGACCGGCAGCAAAGTCCCCCTGATATACTTGACATTGTTTGAGGACGTCGATATTGCATCACAGTACAGTTAGGGCAGCGCAGCACTTGCTTCATTATATCATAAACTTTGTGGAGCATCGTGCACCGAAAGGAAAGATATCGGGAGGCCTTTGTACTTCTATAGCTCTGGGCTTGGGAAAGAATTCCCAATGTGCGACCTGAGTTCCCATATCCTCTTGTGCATGACGACCTTTGCTCGTTTTTTCTTGCAAAAATTATCAATGTTGTTAATTTTTTAAATATTTTTAAATTTAATTTAATTACATATTTATTAATTAGTTTAAGTATGCCAATTGGAGTATAGCTTTATTTGATTAAAATCAAGGGTCGTGTATAAAATAGTTACATATATTAATCCTTTGTTATTATGATTACATATGCTAAAGATGATGAATTATTACTTTGAGAGAGAATGAACTATTACATATATAACTCCTTATGTAAATACCGCAGTTAGAATATCGATGTAATAAAAGATTATGTAGCTATGCGAATAAGGATGATAATACAAGACGCTGTACATATTAGTTTTAAATGGCTTATTTATAGGCACATTAATAGTAATCTTTTTTGAGGTGTTTTAAGTTCAATTCGACTGTTCCAAGCAAATAACAATATTGCTAAATGGATAATTGACATTTAAATGGCTATGAAATTTTGGTAAATTTCATAATTTTAAAAATTGGAAATTAAAATTATAGATTTTCAATGTTTTGCAATTGTCCCACAATAATTTTTTTCGGTGCTTATGAGTAAATTTAATGAGGTGACGCTTAAGTATATTAGTTTAGATGATGTGGTTGACTAAGTAGCACGGACGTGGCCAAAACGATGTCATTTTGGTTTATGAAATTAAAAAAAAATTCCTCCAAATGATGTCTCTTTTTCTCTCGGCAGCCATGGCTTCGCCCCCAACTTCTGGCAACATCACGCCGCCTCCAACCTCCAGCGACATCGCGTTGCCTCTAGGCTCCAATGCTCTGCAAGCCCTTCCCTCTTCCCAAACGATCCTCGGCCCTAAAGCTCCACTCTGGGTAGCGCTCTTTCACCAGAAAACCGCAATTGAACGAAACACTAGCCTATGGCACATTGTCACTGCCACCAATCGCCAATTTACCGCTTAGAGTGGACGCGCGACTAGAGTTTAGCCCTAGCGCCGCCCTCTCCTCCCTTGTACAAGTCTGATTCGCCTTCGCCGCTTCGTTTCTCGATTGTTTTCTTCTTCATGCTCTGTTTTTCGCCGTTCGCAATGCCGCTTGCGCAGCGGTCATTGTCGGTTGGAATGCTTCGCCGGAGGGGACATGGTTGGGGTTGGGGTTGGGGTTGGGGTTGGGGTTGGGGAAGGGGAGGGTTATCGTCTTCTTCGTCACACTAGGATTATGAAACTCGAGCATCGCCTACTTTGTTGTACGCAATTCCGTCGCTCGCGGCGCCGCTTGTTTTGCAATCGTTTTCGGCTGGAATGCTTCGCCGGAGAACAATGGCAGACACAAGTAAGATGGGAGAGGGGCTTAAGCCACCACCAAACTATTTTTTTCTATTGTCAATTTGTCGAAATTGTACGAAATCATCTTTAGCCCTTACTAAGCTGATGCCAATGAAAACCAATTTGTTGGGTGTTGGAGGATTAGGAGGGGCTGAAATTGGGAAAATAAAGGAAGAAAAATGGCAGCGAAAGATTGGTTTGAGAGAGGAAGAAGAAATGTTAGAATAAAGAATAGAAAGTAAAAGAAAAGAACAAAAAGTGTTTTACATAAATATGCTTTTAGGTTAGGTTAATGTATTGTACTATAATTTTAAATGTATCAAATATATTGTTATGATTTTTTTATGGTATATTATTTTTTAATATGTATATAACTATTCGACTATAAGAAAATAGGCTCAATGAAGCCCCTACTAAAAAAAATCTGCATGCACCCTTGTCGGAGGGGATGGGAGGGGTAGGGTTTTGTAAAGAAAAGAAAAAGAAAACAAAAAAATGAAGAAAAAGAAAAAGGAAAAGAAAAGAAAAAAAAAACTTAACTTTAATGAAACGACGTGGTTTTGGGGATCACAAAACGGTGTCGTTTTGTTCACTGGACGTTTTGTCCATATTGAAAATTCGATTGCCACATCACCATCGATTTCACCGAAATTTGCACGGGTGAGACAATTGCGAAACATTGAAAATTTATTATTTTAATTTCTGATTTTAAAATTATGAAATTGACCAAAAGTCAATGCAAAGTTATAATTTAAATAACAATTATCCTCTTGATAGTTATGTTGTTACATTTTCTTCTAAGATTTCAACATAAAGTAATTAATAATCGTATAAAGAACGCCTAAAAAAAATCTTATGAAGAAAAATGAACGAAATACGACATACATAAAATATATTTATGATATAATTAGAGATACACGAATATTAGTGTGGAGATTTTATATATGTTCTTACTAAAACTTTAATCATATGATGGAATCTTTCTTCATACACATTGTTTAATTTTATATGTAAGAATAAAGAAATAAGTCGATATCTAGAAAGTCCAAAAATATAAAATATTAAATATTATACTATTATAGAAATGTAGCAGCAATGCACGTCAAATTTCGAAATATTCAGATAAAATGATTCTTCTCTCACAACATTCATGTACAAGTACTTGCTCCATTCCAATTTTGTATCTGAATCCACAAGAATTTAATATTTAAATGTGTCAGGTAGCTACAATTATAAATAATTAATTAAGAAATGTACGGAAATATCCTAACATTTAACACATTTCTAAAATTGTCCCAATCGTAACGTTAGTTTTGGTACCTAATCTTTCCAGCGCTACACGTCATTGTAAGCTTATCAAAATTTTAATTCAAACTATAATATAAACATTATACTTATGTTCAGACTATATTTATAATTATTATTAATCCAAACTAAAAAATTACCATAAAGTCAAATTTCGGGCTTTTTTTAAGAATAACCCTAAGTTAAATCTAGCACATTAGATGAGTTTAATTTGGTAGACAACAAAACAATTCCTGTATCTAGATGCATGGAGTGCAGATTTATTTCATGTAGAATATGAGGCCACGTGTGAAAATGAAAGGATAACATAAAAATTCGGATGGTGGAGTAATTTCCAAGAGGCTACAAATAATTTTGACTTTTGACTATATATATATGGTTTTATTAAAGGGATAATTGTCATTTAAATCATAACTTTTCGTTGACTTCTGGTCAATCCCATAACTTTTGAAACTG
>JAYDZE010004229.1:0-29031 GCA_034509125.1 Monilaria moniliformis
AGCCTTCCCAACAAGTTGAAACAACTTTTTGCGGTCCATAGTGAAAGTGCCAGTTTTCTGCATTGCACGATTTATCTTCGCAAATTCCTCAACCATACCATCAACCTGATACACAAAATTATATGTTTTGAGAACATTTTGCTGAATTTGAACTCACTGTTTTGTCATTATGTTAGGTTGATCGATAAGGCAGCATGCAGAATATTGAATTTTAACTATTTATTACATTTTATTACAGCAATAAACTATGAAATTCTACAGTAGATTATGCATATCAACTTTATGTAAAGAGTAGTATCCATCTGTTAACCTGTGATACAAAGTAGTCCAGAGCAATGCTTTGTCCAAGAACACTGCCGATTATGCGGATGCTATCCATGTCTAGGTTTTTTAAAACGATGTGATCTGGACCTCCCTGCATATCCTCAACCAACAAAGGCTTCTCTTTTATAGCATAATCTGATGCAAAAGGCAAAACTTAAAACAAAACTGATAATACCTTGGAAATTCACGTTTAGAATATAATCAACAAATCATCAAAGTGTATTCTATTTCCCTGGTCAATGTAGAAGTAATAATATGGCAAACAAATACGTGAACATTGTAGGAATATCTGCTACCAAACTAGCACTCATATTTACTTCTCAGCCGATTTAGTTTCTCTGATGGTAAAAACTTAATTTAAATTACACGATAAGAGTAGTATTCTCTTTCCCTGCTGCAAAACACCCACCGAAAGCAACTGGAACCATCTTATCTATAAAAAAGATGCAGATAGTAAAAAGAGCCTAACCATCTTTTCTCATTTCTGTTAGCAATCCAGAGGCATGTTGTCTAACAGCTTGCAGATAGAAATCAACTTCATGATCTTCAACATTGAAGAGGATTGCTGAACCATACTGGTAAACAACCATGTAACGATAGCATCTCATGTCATTTCCAGCTGCACCTTGCTGACAACAACACTTCGAATGAGAATATTTGATCCAGAGCATTACTTTAAATACAACCAACCGACATTTTATTTAACCTGGCTATTTGATCTACAAGCATTGACATCCTTATCGGATGTATATAAGTTCAATGGTGAAGAATATAAACACCCAAACACTATAGCAACGGTTGGTGGTAGCCTATGAAATCCATATCAAATGTATATAGATTCTCTTTTATGTCGACAGCAAATGAAGACATTCTGCTCTTCCATAGCAATCCAAGGCTTTCTAATCCAACTATCTCTATAATTTGTTCACTAGTCTGTATTTTCACCACCCATTCCCCCCAACTCCTGTTCCTTTTCCTACTAACCAAACATAAGAACTGCATTTTGCACTGGAGTGAATCAGCTATAACGTCAAGAAAGACTTATTCCTGAAGAAAAGTTTTTAATTCTCAACTTCCAACTAGTCGGGAGGAAAATGAGGAAACAAAGCCTCGACTCGTGATGAGTTGAAAGGATCAATTAAATAAGCAAACATTAGGATATGAACTCTGCTTACAGTTTGCCGAGGAGGACCACAAAATCTGAGAGCAATACTATTTGAAGAACGTGATGTAGGAGGAATAATATATTTTGAATTCTCAGCTTGCATACTCTTCAAATCAACACTGCCAAAACCATGAATCTGAGAGAGAGCCGAAAATCGAGATGCGACATCGACAAAAGAAACAAAAAAAGAAAAAAGATAAAAGAAAAAGAAAAAAAAACAGAGAGGAAATTGTAAGTGCAACTGTGCAAGTGAGTGAGTCTAACAACAAACAATATCGTAACTTCCAACAAGCATAACGAATATCACAGTAAACACAAATTCAATCACATAAGCTCTGCAACTAATATTTCCTTCAAAAAAATAAATAAAATTGAAACTTTTATAATTATCAGTTACATTCCATCATTAAAATAAAACAGTAGAACGAACCTGGTACAAAGAAAAAAAGCCCTTACTGAGATTTTCCCAGCCTCTTCATCTTCAAACAACTCCTCCAAAATCTCATTTGCATCAAAGTCATGACTACGGGCATCAAATTCTTCGACGTAGCGTGGAGATGCGGGGAGCGCAGAGAAGGGCCTGAAACTCGAGAAATAATTCCTGGGCCCTGAAATTAATGGAGAATTTTGGGACCTAAAACGTGGGTTCCTGCTAAAATTTGGGTTATTAATGGACTTGGAAGCTGATACGATGCGGGAAACTGCGACAGAAACTCTCCATCCCCATCTCCCCATTCACTGGAGTGAACAGTGGCAAAATTCTTGGCGCGCTGTTTAATTTCTTGTCCCTGTATTTTTTTCTCGAATTCACACCATTCTCTGCATGGTGCTCAGAAGGAGGGTGGAATCTGTTGTTGTGACCGATATTTGTTGTTGGTGTGGAAGGATTTTCAAGAGAAGCGATTTTCAATTGGGATTTAGGTCACAAACCCTAGCCTGTTCACCGTCACCTGTTTGATTAACTGCTTCCTGATAAATTATGTTCTTGTGCCTCCGCCCCTTTGTTTTTACACTCATTTTATATTTTCACACGACAAACCAAGTTAAGAGTAAATCTATTGTTATTTCTTTGCTAAAATAAATATACTCTTATTTTTCTAAAAAAATAAATATTCTCTTTGACTCTTTTTAGCACATAAATGATAAATCTCCTAGTATGCATAAGATACAATTAATGAATTAATGAAAATATTTGTATAACTTATTTTAGAAATTTTATCCATTTAAAGTTGGAAAAATAGATCAACACAATTCTCAAAAATCTGAAAATAAATTTGGTCAATCCCAAACCAATTTTCCACTATAATATTAGTATTAATAATTTTAATGTGCGTAAAATAGAACATTAATTGAAAATAAAAGGCAAGAGAGGCGCAGATTATCTTCCCCAAACCTAAGGTAAGATATTAATGCTTCCTGATACCGTAATTACTAATTAATATGTTTATTAGTCAGCGGCGGCAGATTCACCCTTAAACGACGCCGTTACGTGAATCTACGGTCTCCACTCTCTCACTAGCCCGAAAAGAGTGACTGAGAAAGCCCTAGTGAAATAGAGAGCAAAATCCAATAAAAACCACTTCTCAAATCAGACTGAGCTAGAATTTTGATAGGAAAATGGCTATTTCAGGAGATCTTAGGGTTTCCGCAGCTCTGAGTTCATACAGATTCAATCCTCCTCGCACCACGTCGCATTTTCCCCCGTCTAAGGTTTTGTGTCAGCGGCAATTTCTCAAATTTTCTTATACATTTAGGATTTCCTCTAATTTCTTCGAGCTTTTTCTTCTTTTTTATTTGATTTGCACTTAACATGAGATAATATCGAAACTGATTGAGTTTTGTTTTCAGCACTTTTCGGGTTTTCTTTATAGAATGCAAAAACGGGGCTATCATTATGTTGTTGAATGTTGGAAAAGTTGCTCAGAGAATTTAAATTGACTAATTATTATTATTATTATTATTTTTTATTTTCTGGTGAAGATACACCGATAGAGGTTTGTTTTCAGCATTTTGGTTAAACTGTTTAGGGCCATTATTATGTTATTGATTATTGGATGAGTTGCTCAGAGAGTTTGTTTTTACAAATTATTCCTGATCTTTTTGGTCAGAATACATTAACCTTCATTTTTATGTAGAGGTTCTTCCGGTGAAGGTTTGCGGATTTTCATTTTTATGTGTAGTTTTTTTTTAGAGATTATTGTGTTCTTCTGGTGAAGCTACATAGACTTTTATATTTATGAATTAACATTTTGGAGGTTTATCGTATTCTTGCTCATTTTTATTTTTATTTTTTTTATGGATAGTGGAACTTGAATTAATTTGATTATTTTCTTATTTGATCTTGTGCTGGTGCGTGTTTGTAACTAGTTCAATTCACGAGTTCACTTTATGTATTGTGGTGAAAACTCCTTTTGGATATGTAGTCTGTGATTTTGTATTTTATCTCTGAAGTTTCTTTTTTCCATATGTTGTGCTTTACGTTTGCTTCTGTGATAATTTTTGAGACAGATTAAACACTAACATGAACATGGAAATTGGCATAGTTAAACGAGGATTTCAGTATTGTTCATTCTAAAAGACAATGGTTTTTCTGGAAACTGTAATTGATACATACCTTATTCTGTTATGTATTGTAAAAAGCAGGGTCCGTCGAACATCATACATTTGGAGTCTGCTAAGAACATTATAGGTTAGGAAAGAGCATGAATTATAAGCTGCATCACTGGCTGATGCATATTGGTACCTCTCATCTTGCCTCTAAGGGAACGTGAATCCCATATGGTCTGTAATATGAGGAAATCTAAACTAATTTCATGATGAGGATAGAATCATTGCCGTGCCTTTTTTTTCTTTTCTTTTCTGAAACAAAAACATTTGTTCCTCTACAGGTTGATTGCAATGTCTTCGTCAATGGTGCATCTAGCGTTATTGAGGCAATGCCACGATGTTCACGAGCCTTTCTTGATGCCCACAACACTCGTTGTCGCTCTAGACGGCCTCTTGAAGTTTTCGGAGACTATAAGCTTTCACAAAATCCTTTCGGCCAGGAGGTTGAAGAATTTCTCCTCAACGCGATCAACATGAACTTCTTCGAACGCCTAAACTTGGCTTGGAAGATTATATTTCCATCCCCCATGTCCCAAAGGAAGTCCAATGCAAACATTGCCAAGCAGCGCCTGAAGATGATTCTTTTCTCAGATCGTTGTGCAGTCAGCGAAGAGGCAAAGCAGAAGATAGTAAGCAACGTTGTCAGTGCACTTTCCGACTTTGTTGAGATTGAATCGCAGGACAAAGTTCAATTGAGTGTCTCGACAGACCCAGATCTCGGCACCATCTATTCCGTCACGGTGCCTGTGCGGCGAGTGAGAACAGAATATCAAATTGACGACGAATCCGGATCCATTACGAATGTCGAATACAAAGACACCGGAGAAAGCTCGGGCTCTGTTGATGTCAAGTTTGATTTCTACATTCCCAGTGAGAAAGTTCAAGGGTTCTAGTGTGGGAAAAAGGCGTGATGGATGCTTGAGACACGGTGAGATTATATGTTTCTCAAAACTTGTTTCTTTTTCTTCTTTATAATCTTCTTAAGCACTAGAGGTTCTTCTACTCGTCATATCATATGGGTATTGTAACCACTGGAGCAGAATATACTCTGTATATATTTGGAATTAGCTAATTGGAGAAATGCTTCTAATTTTATGTTTTGCATATTTCGAAATGTCATCAGTTTCTGATTTTTTTTCTTGATCGTGGTGGTTTTGCTGTGAAATTTTTTTGGGATGAATACAATTTCATGTTTCAAAATAGTACTAATGTATTATATTCTAATGTTATTTGTATTGCATTAAGATTAGGAACAGAGGTCGCCAGAAAGTGAGGAGGCTCGACCTACAGTATTTACATCTGTTTAATCTTAAAAGAATTATTAGAATGGAAATTCCTCAAGCAAGTAGCAATAATGGCACCAAATACAGAATGCTTAGGAATTAGGTGTTTTATCAATTTGGCAGATGAGATCACCCGAGTCAATCCCAAATCCTTTATCCAAGAATAAGGGAAATGAAATGTTTGGTCCTCTCCCTTCCCCTGCTCTCCACGACCAGCCCGATGGACGTGCTAGTTTTGCATTCCATTTCAAAATTATTTCCCAGTTCCCCGGCCTCCAGACACTTGGGCAGAATGAACGCTTTTTGCTTGAATTTCGACAGCCCGATTCCAGACGTTATTTCCAGGATCCGATTTGCTCCGCTTCCCAACAATCTTCTAATTTCCTCTTGGGATTCGGTAACTATGGCAAACCTATTCCCCCGATCATTCATTATTTCTGCGCTGCGTATGTTATGCAATTAAGAGTTTCGCATCTTGTCTTCTCGAGCAGAGTCTCCGACTTTTCGGTAGATTGCTGTTTCGAGAGTGAATCATTTGTGTGTGTGTGTTTGATATGCCTAAGATCCGGGTATTTTTCTCTCTGATTAGAATGTAGCCAGTAATAAATTGAGAAGCACATTGTTCTTAGCTGAATTGTTTTCCACGAATTGGTGCACTGAGCGGTTCTTAAAAGGATATGTTTAACCTTCGCCCCTGCCATGAACTTGTCAACGGGAGAGTTAAAATAGTTTTGCATCATTCTTATGATGTTTGAGGTTTCATATCCATAGCTGATTTGATGAAATGGGTTTGTCATCCGCAAGTTCAATTCATCTGTCGAAATTGCTATGAATTAGAAAGATATTAATAAATTGAATCATTGTTATAGCTTAAATTCGTTAAATTTTAACTTTAATAAAGTTGAGCAAAGTTCTGCTCTAATCCAGTTTAGTATCTCTGTATCAGGCCTGATTCTTTCTCGAATAAATGCTGAATCACTATTAAAGCAAACCGAAGATCTATTACAATTCATTCAGCAACTTCTGGCACCCACAGAACAAACTTGCTTATATTCCCATGTTCAGTCATTTCCATCATGAACTGATAATGCTGTATATGGTAATATATGTGATTTAAAATCTCCTAGCTATGACGTGTGTGTGGGGAACAGCCAAGCAATAGGAAACCATGAAGACTTGGCAGCTTGTATTGAATATTCCGAGGAAAAATGTAAGATATTGGTAGCATGTAACCCTATTTGTCATCTGCTTGCTACTTCCATTTATGAAGGATGTGCGCGAATCCGGGGGTTTACTAATCTTTGTCTCTGGGATGATAATGAATGTAATATAGAGGATTTGTTTTTAAAAATCTTTTGAAGTCGTCCAAGTCGAGATGACTATTAGAAAATGCTCATATCCCTCAAATTATGTTAAGCAGCAATATCTATGAAATCAATACAACGTCCAAAGTGCTGTCTTGCAACAATACCTTTGAACCTGAAAATAGTGTCTGCAGACTAAAATTTCTATATCTGCAGGTCAAGTGATCAGCGCCAGTTGCGATAGAAAAAGTAAATTTTTGGGATCCACCTCAACTAGCTCTCTTGGATGTTTAAGTAGTTTAGGCATGGATGTTTATGTCTCTTTCAGGATTATGTCTGATGGTTGCTCACAAGTCATCGGTGCATCTTTATGACTTGCCTTACTTAGATAGATCAGTTCAAGCCAAAGAGTAATTCATGGACATCCAAATAAAATGTGTGCGTACAAATTTCAGAACTAGAAGGTATTGCAACAGTAGCTATGTTTCAGTCCTTGGTAGAAATACAGGTATATCAATATTTTCTTGTGAACTCAAAATATCACATTGCTTGTTTCCCACATTCTCTTTCCCCCTCCCCCACTTTTAAAGTGTGCTTGGACCTGAGCTTTGATAATTGAGTTTGCTGCCTAAATTTTCAGTGTATCTCTACTTCTCCATCCTCGTTGGGCTAGTTTTTCATCTCTTCGATGGTATCATTATGTATATTTGGACTATTGTTTCTGTTGTTTTAAATGGTGATGCTCATTCATGCAGGGTTTATAGCTTGATCAATAGATGAACAGGTTGCATTGAGACATGTTGGTCAATCCAACACAGATGAAGGGTCAGTATAATTTTGTGTTTAGTAATGTCTACCGACTAATCCTTTCTTCTTTTAGCTTTCCTTTTCACTTTAATTATCAATAACTCTAGATCTAGAGTTAACTTAAATGGTCCTTGAGTTCTTAAAAGAATTACAGGAGCTGGAATGGTTCTCATGGCTGAATAGGCACTCAGATATCTTCTCAGCCCCATCTTACCAGGGGAAGACTGCAATTAATGAAGTTGTTTTCCTCAGATTAACGATACCAGATTCACCTGCACGAGAATACGATATACATTTAAATAAAATAGTGAAGTTTATGGCCTGTGGACATACTTATTCAGATTTTTCTTACTATTTTTCAATACTGCACTGTAATGTTCTCTTCAAAGTTTGAGATTATTTTCTTCTGAACCTGGAGAATTATTTATTACAAGGGACCACATTGGCAACTCATGCACTTCGAAATTATTAAATTTTCCAGCTTGCCTTTCAACAAGTTTGAACTTCTGCAGATATATGCTTTCAGATTTGATCGAAAGGATAGAAATGGAAGACAGCATCTCGTGGCAGTAAATGACATTGCATTTAATCCATCGTACATTTTTAGCTTGCCAATACAGACATTTATATCCACATGACTTACCATTACCTATTTCATCCTATGCGGGTCGTTGTTACTGGTGATAATGAGGGTTATGCTACAATGTGGGATGTCAAGAAGAGGAGAAGGTTGGTGGAGGTATACTAATCTTAACTACTATGATGGCTACTATCCGTAGCTTGCAGAAGTCTTGACTATTTCCTTTTCCGTCAGTAAATCCATTCTATGTTGGTGCCCCTTAACTCTACCATGTTCTAAAAAATATCCCTATTGATTTCAGTTTCCTAGATATCCAAACAGTGTTGCATCTTTGGCATGTAATCACAGGGGGCAGCTCTTGGCGGTTGCATCAAGTTACACTTACCAGGAAGCCAATGAAAGGTACCCATGGTCACTCCACTTCTTTCCCTTTCTATGTCTTGTACTCAAGTTGCTAGTTATGACAATTTGCAACTACACAACACTTAATGCTTTATCAACACCTTCATTTCTTAAGTCCCATGTCTTTATATGCATAAACAAGTGAGCTGTAAAATCTTTCAAAACCCGGACATACTTCCCTTATTTGCAATCTAATTTGGGTGGTTATTTCTTTAACCATGTGATATTTGCATTTCAAAACTCACTCCTATATAGACAGAGTTGAGTAAACTTTAAATCTTGGTAGTTCATCATTGGTAGCATGTGCCATCTTCTATTTCTCCTAATTTATTAAATTAACAAAGCATACACTCCTTAAGTAACAGAGAAGAGCATCTCCTCAGATATTCATGCATCATCTTGATGCTGAACACATTGAATCAATCTCTGCTTGTGGTTCGAGGAAGACATGATTGGGGGCAAGAGCAAGTTAAGGTCATTTCCACCTTCATTTCAAGAAATGCAATTTAAGCTTTTAGTTGTAAACTATGTTGCTTCTTGATTTTCATTTTTAACTTTCTTTGTAATACAATATGAAGAGGTGAACATGCAGCAGTGACAGTAGAACAGGATATTTGATATCGTGGGGGAAGTCTTGTTGGATCCATCCGTGTAAAACTTTGAATTGGATCACATTATGTATTTTGTGAGCATCAGATATTAGGAATCTCTGTTATTTTCCAACATACAAGTTGTGCGTCTTCATTCAAATTTATCCTTTTTTAGCTTTCTTACTACTTAATAAAATAAAATTGAATTCCTAATATAAATATAATTTTTATGCCATTTTTCTTTTTGGTCGGAATATATATTAATACCAATGACTTGCACCGATATTATTCCATCAACTATTCCACGCTAATTTTTATTCAATAAAATTCAAGTGAGGGATGTATTCCAGTCGACATAGATCAACGGTAGCGAGCAATTCGGTCCACAGTGATGCCCGTGCGCGAGCCTCCAGCGTATAGCCCCACTTCCAATAATAAATATTAAAGTCCCATTAGGTGGCTCAAGAGATAAACCCAAAAAAAAGAACCCTCCTCAGACACTGCGTCGTTTTGACGCAGATCTCTCAAGCAAATCGCGTCCGTCAACCGCTCACCTCGCGATTCAACGGCTGTAAATTAATCTCAGATGTAAAAACCCTTAATTCTCCTTCTGAACTATCCACGACTCAAACCCTATATATCCAAAAACACCTCGCCATTACTCTCGCCCTCAGCTTTGGCTTCAGCTCACATTTCCAGTAATTCCTTCTGCTTTCCGGCCATTCTCTTTCTCTAACCGCCGTCGCCGTCGAGGATGTCGGACGAGGAGCACCAGTTCGAGTCAAAGGCCGACGCCGGCGCCTCCAAGACTTACCCCCAGCAGGCCGGTACTATCCGTAAGAACGGTTACATTGTTATCAAAGGCCGCCCCTGCAAGGTTTGCTTCACGCTCTGTTTCTCCTTTTAATTGATTTCGTTGGATTTGATTTCAGTTGTTTCGTTATGTTTTTTTCTCTCAATGCGTCAGTTCAAATTGTGTATTCGAATTTGATCTCGTTTCCAAGCCTGCACGGGTTGGCGCCACTGTCTATTGTTGATTTTTAGTTCCTTAAGATCTGAGTGATTGATCCTATTTTATTTATTTGTCTATTTGTTTTTGCTCAGTCTGCGATTCATTGATTTAAGTTTTTGCTGCGTTTCATGGATTTTCTTAATTTAGTTTTTGATTAACATATAATAGTATTTCAGTTCGACTTGTGTGCTTTTATCATGATAGCTGGTTCTGATATTTCTCCTGTCAAATAGATCCGTAATTTTGATTAATTTGCTTGATCTATTCGTGCTTTACTGAATATTGCCCGTGATTAATTTTGCAAAATATTTGAAGATAATAAAAGTAACAATTATTGTGTGATTCATTTATGATTTGGAAACTATTCTTCAGGCCTTTTTTGATATTGTTCAAAAAGCATGAATGCTTCTATTCGAAATTATAATTGTCGATCTCATCATCCCCTTCCAGGTTGTGGAGGTTTCAACTTCCAAAACTGGAAAGCACGGACATGCCAAATGTCACTTTGTTGCAATTGACATCTTCACTTCCAAGAAGCTCGAGGATATCGTTCCCTCTTCCCACAACTGTGATGTATGCATATTCTTGTTGTGAACTAATATCTATGTCTTGCTATGCATGAAAAGCTTATATTAGTTTTTCCCTCCAGGTTCCACATGTTAACCGCACTGACTACCAGCTTATCGACATCTCCGAGGATGGATTTGTATGTTTCTAGTTTACATTGATTCCTAAGTTTAAATTGCTTACATAGACTATTAACACTGGAGTGGAATAAATAAATCCACAGGTGAGCTTGCTGACTGATAATGGCAACACCAAGGATGATCTCAGGCTTCCAACTGATGACGCTCTGCTTACCCAGGTGAAGGCATATTTGAAAACTTTTCCCTACAATCTTTCTTTCTATTTCAAGTAGGAATTCACCGTCTCACGTCTTTTTGGACCATGGCTTAACCTTGCAGATCAAGGATGGGTTTGCTGAAGGGAAGGACCTCGTTGTGAGTGTTATGTCTGCGATGGGGGAGGAGCAGATCTGTGCCCTCAAGGATATTGGTCCCAAGTAGTGTGGTGTTGCTGGGATGTGATATGATATGATAATTATAGTTTAGTAAATTATGGGAGGACCATGTGCCATCTTATTATTCAGGATAGTTTGACTGGATTATTGATGGTTTGTGTCCTCGACGATGAAGAGACCACTTTCCTATTATTAGGATCGCCTCGGTCGCTATTGTGTTTCTTTTCCTCTTTCCATTTTTGTTCGCCTTTGGCCTCTGTTTGAACTGCTGTCATGTTTATTACTGTGGGATTTTAGATTTGATATGTTGGAAACTGGAGTCTTCTTACGTAACCATGTGTTTATTTATATGTGCTGAATCAAGATTATTTGTGAGGGGTTTTTACATTGTACGATCTATGTATTGCGAAATAAGATGGGTGATATATTCTGCCGTTTTGGTTAGTGCGAATAAAATGGAAGAGAGGCAGAGGTGATTTTATAGAGAGCGGGAGTGCATAAATGGTTTTTTACATCAAGAAATGGGAGATTTTATGTTACTGTATTGTTTGTGTGCAGTCTCAACACTTGTTTATTTTGTATATTGAAATTAATGTTAGAAGCCCCATATATTATGATGACATAAGATCTATGGGAATTGAGTTCAAACGGGAGCTTCAAGCTTTTAATATCAATGTAAAAGCAATATAAAATGGTTTTAACAAGCAAGATTCAACTGACGCCTCAATGATATGAGGGCCATTTCTGCTTCTATTCTACTTGGCGAGGCGGATGACTGTCCCAAGCCAATCATTGGGTATATTTTCTGGGAGTGGTCCTTTTAGAGCCCTCGCTGAGTGCTCTGTTGCTGCCTGCGTGGTTGGACCGACAAGCAGGTTGGTTTGAAATGGAGAAGGAAAAAAGAAATATAAGTAAAACAAACATTGATTTGAGCTCAGCAGCTAAATTACCTTCACTATGTAGACATCAATTCCCAATTTGGCAATCATAGCAGCTTCTGTTATTTTGGTAACCATGCCTCCAGTTGTATCATGTGCTGCTACTGTTATTTCTACTGTTGTAATTAAATTGCTGGTGTTAAAAAAGAATGTTATTTCTTCTAAGTTTTATCTGAAGTTACAAGGATTCATACAAGAGGTAGGTTGGATGGGATTAATATCAGTATTGTTACAATCAGTAAATTGTGTATTGGCTGCAAAGAGGTAGGTTGTTAAGTGAACTACACAGAGCGGCTTAGCACCTATTAGGACTAAGTTACAATTTCATTTATATTTCTTCACTGACCTTCATCTTGCAGTTTAGGTTGCAGCACCGCCCAGCTCCCATCTTCGTGCACAGCTGCAATATAAGACATCAGTAATCCTATAGCTCAAGAGTGAGTGAAGCTGACATGAGCAGATACTTGACCCAGCATGAGTTATGGCACTACAATCAGAGACTCACCAATTTCCCTGAGAAGCACTGCACCCGGTTCTGTTGGTGGGCGGTCGTACACCCCATAAACATCTGTCTGAAAGCAAGTAGTGTATAGGATAGACATATATGTTTTTCATCTAATGTATGCAGCATACAACAAAGTTGAGGATTTTATCACATGGGATATTGAAACACTAACAAAACCTTAAATGTTTTGAAAATTATGAGATTTAACTGCTACTAAGAAAAGAACCAGGATTATGCATTCTCATATCCAAAGAGGAAATGGACAAAGACCAACTACGGAAAGTGCCAGCATACTGGTGTGTCTATATCCGTGTGCTTATATCCTTCTATATGTCCAGCATCCAAATATATGAGAGGTAACGACCAGTTTGAAGTTTGGACCAACTCACACTAGAATTCACTTGTTAATAAATATATCTTGGCCTAAAAGAAAGAAATGTGGTCAATCTAGTCTTATGCGATTTTGTTACTGGGATAAAGCATAGATAATAGGCATCAGAGAACCATTGATCAGCAGTGGATACAAGAAACACGACGTAGTCAGGTCTTAAGTGTTCTGCCAGATGACTAATAATAACATCTCCGCTTAATATAGTGCAACCCTGTCAAAGATTAGAATGAATTGGCAGCAGAGTCTCAACATCCAGAAACTTGACTGCAGAATATACAGAAATATCAAACCAGTGTAGTATCCAGAACAGCATCCCCATGCAAAACCTGAAACATTGTTAAGCAGCCATAAGTTCTAGATTTCACCTCAGATCAAGGGAATGTACTAAACAATGGCAACAGAGCAGAATTCGAACAGTTTGAAGCTGGACATTCAAAAGTTCTTCATAGCAATTCTATATGCACGATTGACAATTAAAACTCACAGGTACAAATCCAGCATCTAACGCTTCAACCACTGTTGAGGTATCTGCCATAGCTATCTGTGAATGTAAAGGGGAAAATTTCAAAGCCATAGCAAGAAAATAAATCGATAAACTGATAATTGTTGGATGACTTACATTTCTTTCGCAAGTTGACCAGCCACATGAAAATGGAGACATTCCAATAGAGGGAATACCTTCTGTAGGAAAGATTGATACACAGCATGTCAAAAGAGCGAACAAAGAACAAACATAAGAGGAGCTTGAAAAAGAAAATAAGGGAAGACAATGATATCCGGCATTGCCATCCTATTCAATGTTATAATATGCCAACTAGATGAACTATTCACCATAGATTGAAACATAATAGGGGTCCAAAAGTGTCTTAAGTAGAGGAACCAATTTATACCTTTTGCTAGTGCTCTGACAATTTCAAGGTTGAGGGTAGTGACCTGAAAATAGAAGAAAATGTGAGATTATAGAATAAGACAAAATTATGAACAACACAAAAAAGGAAAGAACCAGAGCCAGTTCATCATAGTATCTTCTAAAAGCAGATAATATGTCAATGTATCATGTATTCATGGTTCTCACCCCACAAAGATTGGAA
Source organism: Monilaria moniliformis (assembly GCA_034509125.1). Taxonomy (NCBI): domain Eukaryota; kingdom Viridiplantae; phylum Streptophyta; class Magnoliopsida; order Caryophyllales; family Aizoaceae; genus Monilaria; species Monilaria moniliformis. The sequence continues at coordinate 14,021 of JAYDZE010004229.1, forward strand.
CAAGACAAGGCCAGAACTAGCAAAATCTAAACAAGACAAAGTAGAAAATAGACAACATTATGTCTTACAGATATCCTTGTTGCAACGAAACCAGCCTTAACAAGAGGTTTGTTTAATCCGCCCTTATGAACTCCTGATCTGCTTGCTTGAAAGTGGCCAAAAGAACCTGGAGATTATAATCATTGACCAGAGAAGAATCTCAATTACATTAAGAGACAACAAAGTTGCAAGAAGAAACGGTCTCATGTCGCCAGTTCAATTCAACCAGCTGAACAAGACAGATAAATTGAAAATGACAACAAAAACACACTCATATACACTATTCAAGGTGATTGCATTCTTCACCCACATTCACTTACTGGAAATGATATATTACAGATCAAAGAAAATATTCATATAAAATACCATATGCAATCAAAAAGTATGAAAACCCAAGCAAAAAATGTCAACCTGCGCCATGGACAAGTATAAGTCGTTTGCAGTGTGATTCTAGTTTATCATCAAATTTATCAACTACAGTTTGGATTTCCGTGGATCCAGGCCTCCTGCTCCAATCCATACCATGACACGGCTCTGAAATCATTCCTTGCCTCAGTTGTGATGAAACGATACTAAGATTACCCTCATTTATTGTCTCTAACTCATTTTTACAGGTAATTGCAGAACCCCCTGCATGCCAAAAGAATAACATTGCATCAACTAAACAAAATATAATAGAAAAACTTCTATCCTAATACACGTATAGATAGACAACTGAATAAAATCCTTCACTCTTATACATTTTGTCGATCAGATGAAGATTTTAAGTTCTATGCCATGTTTCAATTGAAACAGTTGTGTTCATTATATTACTTCGCAGCCACTCGAAACCTTAGTCATCATTTCAAACAAGTGAAATTGGACTGCCGTAATCCATTTACCGAATTAATCTCAACCGAGTGAGTAGTAAATGCGTTTATTCGCACAGAGATTATCGAATTAAACTGATTAAGGAGTTCAGATTCAGTTGATGAATCAACAACTAAACCAGCTATGTAAAGCCATCTCACCGAGCTTGACTATGCAGTGAAGTGACCTAGCATCTGCGGCGGCGGAGTTAGTGGTGGTGGATTGGCTGCGCCGATCCATCAGATTTCGCAGCTGCAGCGCTCCAGACAAGTGGGATCCTCTCCGAATATAATACTTGGATTATTGGTTTTCTTTTATCTTTTGTGAACTTCAATACTTCATATTTTACAACATCAGAAATATTCAAACATAATTCATTATTTATATTATATATTATTGAGTCTACTATTTACTTTATTTCTCTTCCTTATTTTGCAACTAATATTATCTTTTTTCTTATACTTTTAGATAAATATACTCTTAACAAATGTTATGTTCTCTTTTCGATTTTATCATAAACGATTCATTTTTAAAATGAGATGGATAAAATAAATAATATATTGATATTGAATCTAGCCCAATTGATAACTTGAAGTCCAAAATTGGAATAACTCATGATTTGTGCCAATATTTTGGAGGGGCCCCAATATTAATCCTTTTCCGAAGGCCCAATTGTCACATTCATGGACATAGGCAAAAGCATATTGATAACGCCAATGAGACACACAGCAAGACTTTATTAGTAAGAGGGCTTAGACTCAGTTTCGTCTGCGTATGGTGTAATATAATTTCCGTCCTATGTACTGGTATAAAAATTCCGCCTACATATGATATAGTATATTTCTCACTTTATATGATGGTGTAGTGGTCCACCAACGCACGACGTCGTACTTCAATTGAAAAAATATATATAGCACATATAATTTTAGCTAAAAATTGAAAATTTTATTCTAAATTAAAGGATGTCAGTTGAAAATTTAAATGCAATTCATACACTTGGCTTCAATGGATTTTTAACGTATTTCTTTTTCTTTTTTTTTTGAGTTGGATTTTATACATTTTCTAACATCGCATAGCTTTTGTAATCTTTGTGTCTGGAAACACATTTTAAAAGCATTGATCTTAGCATCAAAGTTTGGATAATCTATGTAAATATTAAATTAGGTAGGATATACTCTTTTTCGTATCTAATCCCTCGTGCCTTTCACGTAATCACATACTAAATTCAACTTGATCTGCCAAGCCACGCTAGCTTTAATATTTTTCTTGTTTATATCAAGTAAAACTACACAAAAGCTGACTTATTAACACAGAGCTGACCAAAATATTAAGTAGATATTATATTAATTTTTACATAGAAATATAAGATAGTGCATAAGTAAATGCACTAGTAGTTAAGATATATAACTATATGAAAGTGGATCATATACAATCATTTTCTACTACGAACAACAAATCATCTTCACATGATCAACAATTGCTATGAATTATTTATTATATTATGTAAAAAAGTTATAAGTATAAAAGAATCATTAGTATAATATAATACTCTCTCAATCAGCGAGAAAGAAAATGTTTTATTTTGCTAAAAATAGAAATTCACGATAAAATGTCTCATTTCATTTTTACTATTTTTGGTAAATGTACCTAACATTCCACTAACTCATTTCACTCATATTCTATTATAAAATTTATATATAAAAGTGTGGTTCATATTTCATTAATTTTTCCACTCATTTTCATTCACATCTTTTAAAACCTGTGTCGAGTCATAATGTGTCAATATATCGCGGACCGACCGAGAAAGTATTTTTTATATATTAGAAGAATTCTTTTTTCATTATAATAATGATTCAAAATAGTTCTTATTATCTAGCATCATATGTTTGGCAAATAATGGCGTGTTTGTAGCACCTACTTATTTACGACTAGTTAAGGTCTGTTGTTTCAACCACATCTGACATCACTTAAATGCAGGCCTAAACAATTTTAAGCGGACCCCACCCATATGAGTACTTTATATAGGATAACCAAACAATTCATTGAATCAATTTTATTTTACCTTATGTCATAATCCAAATACTGTAGTCATCCTAACAAATTTGAATTTTCAGATGATAACAAATTGAGTGTTACTTAGCAATATAAAACTGTACTTTTGTTAATGAAAAACTATACTTTTGATAAATAGCATATGGATAATAAATAAATAAATAAATAAATATTAGACATTGATTAGGTAACTTTGTCCTCGGTTTAAGATTTGAAATTTTTAATTAATTTATTGAAAGAAAGTTTTCAATTTAATTAGAGCACAATACATAGAGTTGAATAAGAGCATATTGTATATTGACATGTTTGCTGTGCAATTGATTTATTAAATTCAGAAATCTGCCCAGTGTCAGTGTGTAAGTTATTGTCAAACCAAACCATGAATGATAACTCATATTCTAAGTTTATAAATGTAAAAATGTGTGAACAAGACTAGGTCATATATCTGTGAATAAAAGTGGGAGAAGACAAGAGAGATGGTCAGATAATTAGAAAACCTTTCTGATTATATAATTAATTATTAGCTTATGATATGGATGGAACTATTAATTGCCCATTTAAACATCCTTATCTAATATTTTGAACAATATTAATGTTTTAGATTGGCCCAAGTTGAGACCCCAGATAATTTATTATTCTTCATAAATTCATAATTTATTGGGTATGGAATTTATAGGGGTCTTGTGTTGCTAATTAGTCTACTAATATACAAGAAAATTTAACTGAAAATTCAGTTGGACTCAAAGATTTACCATGAAGTTTGTGTGTTTCGCATTAACTACTAGCAGTATCCTAGTTATATAGGTCAGATTTGATAACGTGGGAGTGACTAATTTTAGCTGGGACCAACAACGCAACAACCATATATTAAAATCCAATCAATTTATATATAAATATGAGGTAATTATAGTTTATAGTTTGAATTTTTAGCATTATTTAATTTTAATTTATTTTTATATCGCATGAATTTTCAATCCTTTTAGTTTATAGTTCTGATTTTTAATTTACTTAGCTTGAATTTCCAAAAAAGAATCTAATTTATAGCTTAAATTTATAGTTTGAATTTTCATAAATTTTTTAATCATAGTCAAATTTTAAAAAAAATAATATGATGCCAAAAGTGTGACTGACATGATAAATAAAATGAGTTGGATTTCTATTTTTCATATCAACAAAAAATGACGTCGTTCATGCCCACATTATCAAAGAAAATGCCACAATTTAATTATTGCTTTGTTTCCTTTCCCATCAATTAAAATGAGAATTAATTATTCTTCACATCGGAATGAACGAATACCAGCAGGTGTGAAATTTTTTAGAATTCTCACCCTTAAAATGTTTGAATTATCATACAAGAATTCCGACGACACTGTATTTAATGATGTGGACATGAACAACATTGTTTTTTATTAAGGTGAAAAATAAAAAATCCACCTCATTTTACTAATCATATGAGTCATAATTTTAGCACTAATTTTTTTATTAAGCTATAATTGCAAATTTTCTCAAAGTTAAGATTATAAATTGAAAAAAAAATGAAAAGTTTAGACTATAGAAAAAATTATATTAAAAATAAAATTAAAAAATTAAAGTTCAAACTATATAAACTAAATTAAAGTTGAGACCATAAACTAGAAAATGCTAAAATTTCAAAGTGTAGACAATAGTTGATCCTAAAATATCTATCTCTCTGTTGCAACCATATATTAAACTCCAAACAATTCATCTCTCTCTGCGCCTCTCTCTCTACTTTGTCTTCTGCCTATAGCAAAAGATTCGATCAAGAAATCTCTTATTATTCCTACATTATTGAAAAGATGAGGATGGTGAAGTCATTTTTTGTGTCATTTGAATTTTTTCCTTTTCTTTGTTTTTAGATTTTGAAAATAATTTATATATTTACAAGTGATTAACCCTTATAAGTTAGACATGATTATTGAATGTGCATTATAACAATTTTTATTACATATTAGTATTAACCATCCCCAATTTTTCTATGACAAGAGTAGCATGTCTAGCTGTTTTCACCACATCGACAGCCACAAGTAACAAAACCAAAAACATCAACAGATTCACCACATCTGAATATAATTACAAATCCAATGCAATATTATAGTCTAGGCTCTAGGCTACTATTACACAACTTCTTCAGTTTGTGACTTGTCATAAATATGGAAGACAGTTTCCTAGCCCAAATTCAATTTTTCCTTTTTTTTTTTCTTTTTTACTTGGAAATTCTTAATCAAACTACACGATAGACAAGTTCAAACTCTTCCAACTACGAAAATATGTTGTTGCTTATTTTTATTTTGTATTTCGGCAATGTGTACTTATTAATATCACTTACGAATCATGTCATATGAGTATTGATCTTGAAATGTAATGAATATGTTTATTTTCGGCTGAGCGCAATTTAATTGGTAGTATTCTTATTATCCAACCAATAGATGAGGATTCGAGCCATCTAATATGTATGAATTGTAATTAAAAAAAATTATATTGTGATAAAAAAAATAAATACGTTAAAAATTAAAATTGGGTAAAAATTAAATTCGTGAATTTATTAGCATAGTCCGACTTTTAACAGACACCTATTCTCTTTGTTTTCCTTTTTTTGTTTTGTTTCCTCGAAGCCTGAAACTGCAAAAACTCCAAAGTCAATGGCCGAAAACGAATCCCCGCCACCGCCGTCGAGGCCTGCGATCACTCTGCCGCCTGGGAGCTTCTTCATGGGCGGGCCGGCCGCGAGCCCGGGACCGATGACTCTTCTCTCGAGCTTCTTCCCCGAGACTGACCCCGACAGCTACTGCCGCTCGTTCTCCCAGCTTCTCGCCGGCCACCCGGCTGCGGCGGACGGCGGCGAGTTTATGTTTCAGCAGAATAGGCCGGCGGGATTGGTGGTGTCGCAGCCGCTGGCAATGTTCACGGTTCCGCCCGGTTTGAGCCCCGCTAGCTTGCTCGATTCGCCGCAGTTTTTCCCATCTTCGCAGGTAACGTTTTCCTCGTTTTCTCTGAGTAAATGTTATTTTGTAACGATTCTTGTTTTGATTGACTTTTAGAGCTTGTGTGTAAAAATGTGGAAAATATGTATTTTCACATTTTTTCAATCTTTATACACATTCCGTAGAGTGAATTATTTTATCGGGCAATATGGGAAAAAAATCCGAGCAGCTTGTTTTTCCTCATTTTCAAACCAATATTTTATTTGTGTGATAATATTTTCCCATATTTTCTATTCTAATAAATATGTGATAAAAAATAGTGGTGCAATAAATTTTTTCCATGCATCTTTTCTTATCTTTTTTTTTTTTCTTATGATAAATTTACAACAAAAAAGAACACACTTTGAGAGATAAATGAAGTTGAAATAATGTTACATATGTTTAGATAATGGAACTCTGAAGGAAAAGAGAATGGAGCTATGATACTGATTGGTTAGGATATATAAAAGGTTTGAGTTGAGCTGTTTTAGGGTATTGCTTGATTGAATTTAGGGAGCATAGTGAAACTGTGGGATATTATTGCCTTTTTCTGAAACGGCTATAGATATTGGTTTGACAATTCTAGTACAAATATGTGATAGAACATACATTAGTGCATCTACATGCTAGTATAGATGCAACTGCAGAAGTTCAAATATCTTAGGCTGAAATACCCATGGAAATTACTAAAGAAAAGACTTTTTGTCCAAGTTCCAATCTTTAGGTCTTTACATTTTACTTGATCTTGCTGATAAATGCTGTTGGGAATCCAATTTGTAGGATCATTAAGAGTTGAGTTTTGTATGAAAACATTCTGATCCTTTGCATGTGATCTGCTTACTTGAAATAGGGTATGGTAGGACTACCTCACCAACATTTCCTAGCTCAGATGACTGCACAGACTCATCACTTCCCCTCCGATTTCCCATCATCATCGACCTTTACTCTGCAACAAGGCACCAATCATGTGCAAGAATCATCCGAGATTTCACACTCTGATATGAAATCCCAACCTTGTAGCATGGTAGTTGATAAGCCTGCAGATGATGGCTACAACTGGCGCAAGTATGGGCAGAAGCAGGTGAAGGGCAGTGAATTTCCACGAAGCTACTACAAATGCACGCATGCAGATTGCCCGGTCAAGAAGAAAGTAGAGCGCTCACTCGATGGCCAGATAACCGAGATCATCTACAAAGGGCAGCACAACCACGCCCGCCCTGCTAAGCGTGCTAGAGATGGCTCGGAGCTAGACTTCAAGACAGAGCAGGACTCTGCTCCTGAACGTGTGTCCGAGTCAAGCGACAGCGAGGAAGTAGCCGCAGGTGGTGAGGAATCGCGAGTGAGTGGGAGAGACGAGGATGAACACGAATCCAAGAAAAGGTAAAGCTAGAAATTTTTTCTTTCAATGAGTATTCTTGAAACTGTGCTTCTTATATCTGTGTTGTGTTTTCCTGTTTGAATCTTTTTGCAGACGCGTTGACGAAACCTCTTCGTCTCATCGTACGGTGACAGAGCCTAGGATCATTGTTCAGACAACGAGTGAGGTTGATCTCTTGGATGATGGTTATAGGTGGCGAAAATATGGGCAGAAAGTTGTTAAGGGGAATCCTTATCCAAGGTCAATAATTTTCTCTCATTTTCTCTCTCTCTCTCTCTCTCTCATTTTCTCTCTCTCATTTTCTCTCTCTCTCTCTCTCTCTCTCATTTTCTCTCTCTCTCTCTCTCATGTTTGAATTTGCAGAAGCTACTACAAGTGCACAAGCCAAGGTTGCAATGTGCGGAAGCATGTTGAGAGGGCAGCGAGCGATGCTAAAGCTGTGATAACAACGTACCAGGGGAAGCACAATCACGACGTTCCTGCTGCTAAGGCCAGCAGCCACAGCAGTGCTAATGATGCTGCTTCATAGTTGAGACCACTTGCTGAGAGATACGGGAGTAAGGAGAAGCAAGCTAATGGGCTTCCTCGTACGAAGGAAGAACAGGATAACATATCTTTCTCTCAAAGTGAGTGGAAACATAACAGGTAAGAGAAGAAGAAGTAGAAGAAGAACAAGAAGAAGATGATGTTGATTCAATTTGTTGTTTGATTAAGCTTTGATTTGACACAAAACATATACAAAGATAGAAACTAGGATACACATAAATGCTTTCAGATTAGTTACAGAAATTGAGTTGTTGTTTGTATATTCTTTGTGAAAACCCCCTGCATTTGGAAGAAGAAGAAAAAAAGAGAAGATTGTTACTTTTGAGTTACGGGAACGACTGTTCCACATCCTGTTGATGAAGTGAAATACGAGATGAAACGGGTCCCAGTTCCCTCCGTCGACCTTGATTTAACTTGAAGCGAGAGAAGAATTATAGCTGCTGCTTCAGCAGCTGACTACAAAATTCAGATTCAAGCTCAACAGAAATCAGCATTTTTCCTATTTATTTCTATTTCTTCTCCTGCACCCATCAGATTCAACCCTATCAAAAGGCATCAGTTTTGCAACGGATTCTTGAGGCTCAAATCTTCATTTCTTGGAAGGCAGAATCTTCTCCAAGCTCACTGCTCATTGTCTCGAGTCACAAGCGTAGGCATCTGGCCAACATTCACAAAATTGACTCTGTTAAGTCGAACGCAGCAGAGAACCCTCTCAGGAAGCTCCTCAGGTGTCTGTGCCTGCATTCAGTTCATCACAAAAGTCACAAAAAAGGTGCCAAACATCACTGTCCTAACCTCTGATACCTTAAACAACACGTCTTTTTTCTACTAGTTATAATAATCTAAAAATGGGAAATGTAGTAAAAAAGACAACCTGAATCGCCAGTCCCAGATCAAGAACCCCATGCTCCAACCTATCACGAAATGCCTGAAGTCCTTTCCTCGATAGATAGCTGAAACGATGCACATCTAGGTCGATTTCAAGGTAATTCGGCCCCTACAAACACACAGCAACTGTTTAGGAAATCACACTGCAAACACAACTGCAATAATCATCCCTTGATGGAGAGGAAGACACCTTGTAGAAAGCATGCTGTGGACGTGAAAGCACAGGCTTGTCCTTGTACGCTTGCAGAAGCTTCCTCTCTGCAGAGCTCAAACCAAGGGCTTCAGGATTCACAGGATTAACCATGATCTTTAGCCTCTCTCTGTAAGGAACGATGGTTTCCTTTGCAAAACTCTTCACGGTTTCCATCTCGTTCACAACGAAGCTCTGCAAGAAGATCATCAAGAAAAATGATGAAATAGGAACACAAGAAGGAAATATGTATGAAATCTTTATACAGAAGGCAGAAAGGTTTGAACACCTTTAATGTGTCAAGAAATTTTGGAGGAGTGCCGGAGGTGAAATTCTCGGACACTTTGAAATAAACAACAAGGCTCATCCCTTCCCCATCAGTATCTCCAAGAAACATTGAGGCAGGATAAGTAGGAAGCTGCAATAATAAAAAAATCAAGATTTTTGAATTCTCGCATTTGAGATCATATAACATAGTACTTTTTCAGCTACTAGCAACGAAAGAAAAATCACATATGTAGTACCTGTATGTTTACAATTAGTAGTGAAGGCACTTCTTGGTATGATTTAGCATTAGGGAGTTCAATGTTCTCTGCTATATGATGTATTTTCCGAGGGCCGGCGAATAAGTCAACACCAATAGGTATATAAGGGCTATAGTCAGCAGCAGGGTACTTCTTTTTATCTCTGCATCAGAAAAAATAACGTGAAAAAAACAGCAGAAATAAGTAGAGATCGTGATGCTTGTAGTGGTAACCAGGAAGCATGCCTGAAATAAGTTTCGCCCCGCAGCTTGAAGGCAGAAGGCGAGACGTGACACCAACTGCCTCGAGATGGCTTCTCTGCCAGTGACTTAGGTATAAGGAACCCTCCTCTTGGGTTGTATAAATATTTTTCCGATGAACCTGTGGAAAATACACGTATCATTAGCATTTGCTGAAGTAGACGAATCTAGATATGATAGAAAAGGCTAAGATCGAAACGTTTCTACTCACAGAAACCAGCTGGAGCATCTCCATCATCAGATTTCCTTCTTACAGCAACCACGGTGACTGCTGATTTCTTTCTTGTTCTAGTTATCGACCCTCCTTGGTGAGACGGGGTCTGTTTTATGTCAGCCACATCTACTGATGGAACAAACTGAGCCGAAAAAGAATCCCGGTTCGTTTCTTCTGAATGTTGTAGTCCTACTTTAATGTTGGCAAATGCATCACCATCAACATCAGCTTTTGTCAAGTTATTACAGCCATTGATGCTGCTCTCAGTGTGACTGTCTGAGGATGAGAAACTGTCTGAGACGAAGCAACGAGCAAACGAAGTGAATCACTCGGTTTCTGGTTGATTGAATAGAACTACAATGAATCAAGAATTTACCTCCAACTACGCTGACAAAATCTTCATCTGTATCAGATTCAAGGATGGTTAAAGTATCAAACCATACTTCATCTCGCGATATTCCTGCTAAGAAACGAAGGAAGAGATCAATCTCTATGCTCAAATTCAGACAACACAACCTTATCTGGAATTGCTATAAATGGAAATATATGTGATGGAACCTACTGTCTGCAACAGCTTGATTGTGGCTCAGTTCCACCTCGGAAAACTGGAACTCGGGGCTCTGCACCTCGTACCTTCTGCAGACTGCTGTTCCACCATTTGGGATGTCGACCATAACATATTCGTGGAAACAGAATTCATCGGGATAGGCACCCTCATCCGGGGGGTGGTCTATAGGCGCTATGACACTCGAACGAGCTGTCTTTCTGCGGATTTTACATGACCTATAGATGTGTTTCGCCTTTGATTTCAGCTTCCTATTGGGCTTAGAGACGCAGCTACCCATAGGCACGGCTAGAGCTTCCTCATATCAAATGGAACGAATGCAGCAAACATGCTAAACAAGAGATTTAGTGTTTGATAAATACTCAATGAAGATCTTGCGCTTTTCAAGTTGTATACAGTCCAACGTTACATTTCAATGGTGGAAAACAGAAGCAAAGTACAGCTGTTGACGAAGAAAATTATGAGCATTTTTAATCAACATAAGAAGATGAAATCAAAACATTCAGCTTCTTCATAATTTCAGCAAGAAATCAAGAATAATTTCATCAAACCATCAATATATGAGCCAATATGATCATCAGAGCCCAGACCCTTTTTCAAGCATCCAATATAAAGACTAATTCAACCTTACAATTCAATATATCAATTTCAATGAAACAAAAAATTACACATATATCATGATCGATTCGATGAAGCAACTCTGAAAAAACTTAAAAATAAAAACATGATATTGAACTGTGCTAACCAGAAAGAAGGCCTAATCAGTCTCCAGTCTTGATCAACATCGAAAACTCAGAGCTAGAATCTTGAATTCTGATTAGGAAAAAATTCGAAGACTTAATATATAAGCTCATTTAAGAGGCTCACAGCCTAATTTTGACCACAAACCAATGGAAAAACAGCTACTCACCAAATCACAGTTAAAAAAAAAGAAAAAAAAAAAGAACCATTTTTCTCCAAAAAGTAAAAGATTTCAAAACTTTTGTATGAATATTTTGGTTCTTTCCCACCTTAACAGAAATATGATTGTAGGAGAAACTCCAACTCCATAAAAAGTTTATTGATAAAGTTGAATAAAACAAAAGGGTTGTTGTCAAAAAAAATTCAAGAACTCCCTAACAAACTAGAAAATTTTCCAAGTGATGAAAATGACTTGCAATGATTAGAGTGCTGTACAGAACTAACAATGTTAAAAAAATCTTTAATTCAATACAACTGTAGAGTGCAGCAGTATTAACTTTGATCTAAAGAAACAAACCTTTACCAGAAAAACAAAGACACACGCACGCACAAAAATCGCTTAAAACCAGCCACCTAAAACATTAAAATCCACCAAATCATATTCCAATTTTTTTTGGACCGTTATGTAATAGATCAAATAGTAACGACCAAAACGATTACAGTAACAACATCAATTTTTCGGACTAAACAAAAACAACTATTTGCATCAATCCATATACGTTAATAAACTTAATTGTTCTTATGGAATGGAAAATAAATTCTCTTTCATAAAGTTTGGTGGTTTAACTACTTCAAGAGTTTCCTCCTTTTGCGGTGTTGCCGCCGTTTCTTCACCAATCTTATTTCTGACATTAATAATTAAGAATAGTAAGGTTCATGTTTTTCTTACAATAATTTATAAGTTCTTATTAGGTGGGGTATGTTTTTATATATTCTTTTTCTCATTGAAAAAATTAATCTGAGAGTGAAAGCTTTTTCTTGTCAAATAAAATTTGAGATGGCGACGCCCTAGCGAAACTCTTAACGAAATAATGAATTACTTGTTGATGGAATAAAAGAAAAAATCCATTTGTTCTATTATATCTTTCCTAAATAAATAAATAAAAACCCATTAAATAATAGAGCATAATAGAGCATAATGTTATCGCTAGTGCATTAACTGAGGTGTCATGTCGACATGTCGTGCCTCTGGTTAACTGATTAACATGAGAAAGCGACATTTATGGATCTTGTATTTTTTTTTTTTAATTTTTTTAATTGAATAAAGTAATGTGTATGTTTATTTTTTAATAATATGTATTTTATTTACACGAAATGTAGTTGGTGCAACCGATGTTCGTGAACATTAAAAACATATGTTTCCAACCCCTCATATATATATATACACACACACACACATATATATGTGTGTGTTGGCGCACGCGAAACCAGACCTTAATGCAGAATTAAGACTAAACCTCATTCATTGAATTGAAATATGGATGACTGAGATTTAATAAAATCGATATCATTATAGCTTCGATTTAATATCATCATAGGGGTATATATCTGTCAATAATTTATTATCGAAATTTAGGGAGCATGTTAAGGGGCAAATTTTACGTGTCCAAAGTAAACTCATCAGCATAGTGTTGCATATATATATCATTATATGCATTAGCGATAACATTATATATCATTTAATTATTCATAATAAGCGAAGTTACATTCTGTTATGACAATGAGCAGGATTTATGGAGAAGATTAACTGTCAACATATCCAACAAATCGCATTATAGTCATTATCATATCGTTGCATATAAATTATTATAACGGTAAAAAATATTCATCATATATCAAACAATTACTCATCATAAGCGAATTTACGTTCTGTTATAGTAAGGGACGAGATATACGTGTCTAACGTGATCAGTATAACTGTTAGCAAATCCAACAAATCATGCATTGTAGTTATCATCATAATGTTGCATATAAATCAATATAAAAGTAAAAAAAAAAAAAAAAACATCATTACATATCAAACAATCACTTATCATAAGGGACATAACTTAACTTTGCTTATGAGGAGTGATTGTTTGATATATGATTAATATTGTGACCATTATAATGACTTATATGCAACACTAGTAACGACTATAATGCATGATTTGTCAGATATGCTGATAGTTAATCTCCTCCATAAATATCGCTCCTTACCATAACAAAACATAACTTCGCTTATGATAAGTGATGTTTGATATATGATGAACATTGTTATCTGTTATAATGATTTATATGCAACATTATGATCATGACTATAATGCAGATTTGTTGGATATGTTGACAGTTAATCTTGCTCATAAATCTCGTCCTTTACCATAATAGAACTTAGATTAAATGACATATTCGCCCTTACCGGTTATAATCTGCCAAAATGGGATGTCACGTAGCGGTGCTCATAGCCATCAGATTTCCAAATTCTACGATTGGTATTTGATCTTAATTATACATTAAGATATGATTCATATCTGAATAGATCAATATATATATTCATTTCTAATAGGACCAAAATATCCTTAGTAAACCAATTTAACCTAATGCATATTTTGCATGAAAGAAAATTTTGAATTCCTTATTCTAAGAATTCAATTTCGGACAAATATTTTATCGTATTGAATAACTCAAAATCCCACCTTAAATTTTTGTCTTATTTCGTTTCGTAATACTAGCTGGTAAGTAATAACCCATTGTATGCGATATCATTTATTGATGTTACATAAAGATCAGACATACTAATGATAATATGGACTCTTGATAAAGTCTTCATTTTATACTACTGTTTTTTCTAATGATTAATTAAGTTTGGTTGAACATTTTTTAAGTAGTTGGCCGCAAAGAAAGAACCAAATACTTTTCCCATTTCTACCTAACTAGTGCAGGATATAAACATTAATTAAACAACATTAAGTCCCAAGGAATGATAAAATAAGAATTAGGTAAGAACTAAACATTAATTAAACAACATTAAGTCACAAGGAATAAGCATATAAACCTAAAAATCCACAATTAATAAATCATCTTGAGAGACTAATGCTACAAGTTATGTCAATCCAACCAAATATATAAAAGATAAATTAATCTTCCAACTTCGTTGTTTCCCTATTCTTGATTCATGTATAACACAAGTTAGATTTTGGTAAAAGGATACTAGTTTGAATGAACCCACGATATAAATGAATTGATGTATCTTTTAATTTAAATATGAAAATTTGATCGATTTTAATAAATAATTGCAGAAATTAGTACTGTCAGTGTGATGAAAAATCTTCCTAATATTACTAAATTATTTGTATTACTTATCATTGAATTTCATTGAAAACTGATATAAATAAGTAATAAAAGTATTGGTGATATCTAAACTCACGACTACACTTAGAATTTTGTGGTATAACACCACAAAATCAGTTTCTTCTTTAGGAAAGTCTTGAAAAAGGAGAAGATTTGATGTATTTTTCTGTTTTGTTTGCAAATGTGCCTTCATTATTGCTAGTTTATTTGTCTTTCTCATCGTAGTGGCAGAAAGCATATAACCATTGGCGAAGCCACGTTGGGGCATGGGGGGCCCATGGGCCCCCAGTAATTTGGAAAAATTTGAGAGGTATTTTAGTAATTTCATATTTATAAATAAAAAAATATATAATATTAAAAATCAGCTTATTTTTTGTCAGTTTTCCAATCTTTTCATCAATCTCACGCAGCCTCTCCCTCTTCCATCTGCAACTTGAAGTTTCAAATCCCCAAATCA
>JAYDZE010004230.1:0-10811 GCA_034509125.1 Monilaria moniliformis
AATCTGTTGGCGATCACCTTCGTCACTAGTTTATAGATCGTGTTGCACAAGCTAATTGGGCGAAAATCCTTCAGATGATTGGGATTTTGAGTCTTCGGGATGAGACAAATAATTGTCTCGTTGCAATCTTCAATCGTTCCGCCGTTGTTGAGCACATGAAGTACTGCCTGAGTCACTTCCTCTCCGATTTGAGGCCAAAATTTCTGATAAAATCTTGCGTTAAGACCATCAAGTCCCGGTGCCTTAGTAGGGTGCATATAAAAAATAGCGGCTCGTACTTCACTAGCCTCGAAAGTTCGGTCCAGCTCCCTTGACGAATCTTCGGGTAGACGATTTTGCACAAGATTCACAACCTTTCGTATGGCCTCCCTATTTGGGTTGCTTGAGGTAAATAGATGAGTGAAGAACTCCTTGATAATTGTCGCCTTTGCTTCCTCATCCGTTTGGGTCTGCCCTTGTTCGTCCATGAGCTCAATTATTCTGTTTCGTCTTCTTCGGGCCGTAGCTTGAGAATGAAAAGCCTTCGAGTTCCTATCCCCATACACTAGCCAGTTCATTCGCGCTCTTTGGTGCCAGTGCGTCGCCTCTACCTCCTGTGCCATCTCGATTGTCCTTGTCAGCTCCAAAATCTCATTATGTGCCTCTATGCCGTGAGTATTTCTCATCAGAGTGTGTCTTCTCTGCTTGAGCGTCTCGATTGTTTTGGCTCTCACATCATACTTATCTCTCGCCCAACGTTTCATGAAATTCCGGCATTTATCTAGCTTTTTGTTAAGAGAGGGTTCCCCTCGTAGAGAGCTCCATTCACACATGACATCTGGAATAAAGTGTTTGTCGAGAAGCCACTTGTCTTCGAAGAGAAATCATCCCCTCCCTCGTTGGATTGCCCGAGGTCTGTGTAACTGGGTTGTGCAAAGAATCGGCGTATGATCCGATCCGTGCATATCTAAAGTCATCGTCTTTGCTTCTCCGAACAGTTCTTCCCACGCCCGATTCACCAAAATTCTGTCCAGCCGTGCGTATGTGGGGTCTTCCTGCCGATTATTGAACCAAGTATAATTTCTATCCGGATGGGAGACTTCGCTCAAACCGCAATAGAGCATCGTGTCCCGGAATCGTGCCATTTGTGTTAAAGCGCGAGGTCTGCCTCCTCGCTTCTCACTATCTGCCATGACTTCGTTAAAATCTCCTTCTATCATCCAGGCCGTGACTGTCCCAATGTTGATGTCCGAAAGTCTCTGCAACAACTCCCATGAATGATGTCGTTGTTCCGTCACGGGATGGCCATAGAAACCCGTGAACCTCCATGTTCCTTCTCGACTTGCGACTACACTGTCAATGTGTCCCGAAGAGTAGGATTTGATTGTTACCTCCAACGATTCATCCCATAGAAGAGCTAAACCTCCTCCATTGCCCTTCGCATCCACCGTAAAAACACCCTTGTAACCTAGAATTTCTCCCCATCTCCTGCATCTGCTCGCTACAAGCTTTGTCTCGCTCAGAAAAACAAAGCTCGGGGTATGTTAGGCGATTAATCGCCGAAGGCGAAGGAACGCACTCGGGCTACCCAGACCCCGTGCGTTCCAAGCTATGCAAATCATGGCGTTCGGCGGGGTTGCTCCGCAACCTCCGCCATTAGTTTCTGCTGCTCACCGGTCTCCCTCTGATACAAGACTTTTTAAGAATTTCCTTGCCCTCTTCTTCTCCGTCCCTTGCTGTCCGTTTGTTTCTCCTCTCTACCGCGTCATTCTCTGGTTGCGGCTGACTCACTACATGTGTTGCTCCCCTTGCTCGTCGTTTCCATCTAGTCCTCTCTCCCCCCTTCGCCTTCGAAGGCGCCGGTGATTTAGCTATAATAGTCATGTCCATTGGCGAGCCCTCTCCCGTCTCCTTCATCCCATCTGCTATTGTTCTCGCCGTTAGCGCCATCGCTGTCTCCTCGATGTCTGGTGTCGTGGCGCTACTTTGCCGTACTTCTCCCATCATCTTCGATCCTTTTCCCCTCACATCCATAGAGTCAGTTAGGGACTCCGATTCCCGTGACTGCCCCTCATCACTATTGTCGTCTTTTGCTTGTGTATATGATCGCGATCCCGAGGGAATTAAGCCATGGGATTTATTACGCCGGAATTACGTTGTCTTAACTGCCTTAAGCCAAGTACCAAAGGCCTTTTTAGTTTTGTCCACCGAGTCATCCTCACAATGCCGTGACAAATGGCCTATTCGCCCGCACGCACTGCAAAGCTCTGGCAACCTTTCATACCGGATTAGTACCGTACTCCATTGTTCCTGACCATAGGTTATTCAGACGCACCGTTGTAGGGGTTTATTTACATCCCTTGTGACACGAACACGCGCGTGTTGTCCGAGACACAAGCCGCCATCGCCCGTATCTATTTCTTCGACCGTCCCTACTCGTCCTCCAATCTGTCGAATCATAGCCGGCGTCATGCATGCTAACGGAAGGTTGTGACATTGTATCCAAGTTGTGTAGTCTCGGAATACCACATCTGACGGTTCTTCGAGGCCTTTCGATTCTTTAAACATCATCAAATTATCAAAAAGTGCCAAGGCCCATCATAGAGTGCATGGCGTTTATCTCTTTCATTCGCGAAGATGATTGCGAACAGATTATCACCCACGATTTCTATGTTAACTTCGTACCAGGCTTGAAGGATTCGCGGGACATGCGTTCGTAACGTATCTCTGTTTACCACCCGAGTTGCAATTTTTTTTTCCAACCACCACCCTATCCAGCAGCACGTGTTCGCGCTCGTCTCGTTGTTTGATTTCCACCTCTTCCTCATTAACTTCTGTCGTCAGCTTTAGTTCATCAACTAGTTTCGTTATTTCGCTGGGATCCATGGTACCACCTGATTGTTCTAAACCGAAATCTACGCTTGGAAGGCCAAGGATATTCTGCTCTCAAACGAGGATGACTTCCTCTCTCAAAACCATAGAGCGCCGCCTAGGGTTTTCCGTGAGAGAGACGAGTGTACTTACCAGTCAACTTATATTTATAAATATTTTAATGGCATGCTAGTTTGAAAATTTTCCCTACTGAGCGTTCCATTAAATTGCTTATAGATTACTCCTTGTATTCATGGATTTTCAACGTAATTTTCTCTATATTATTTCGATTATCTTTCTTATCCTAAGAAGAAATTCTATACTATATTTCAAATGCTATATTATCCGTCCTTTTCTCTGAATGCATTAGCTTCTCAGTGGATGCACCTATATCCCCGCAATATATTCCTCCGCAATTATTCTGATAATCCATCCACAATTTCTTCAAATTCTCGGAGAGTGGCTTCTCGGATTGGACAATGTAGAATTTTCATTTCACACCACCATGACAAACCCCCAACAACATTTTAAAATGTTCATAGATATGCTACCCACACAAAAATAAAGAAAAAAAACATTAATTGCAATACTTCAAAAAATAAACTAGAAAAAAAAGATGGAAATCAGAAATAGCAGAATCCAGGTATATAATAACTACACAGCTTCATGATTTTATAGAATTTTTTTATTAGTGAAAATAGAAATTCAGCATAAAATGTCGTAATTAAAATAATCATCCAAGAAGTCGTCAATCTGGAAGAAATCACTCTCGAGAACTCCAGCTTCACGTTTATAAACTTTGGGAATCAGTTAGGGAACTTTGAGGGAGTAAATTTTTTTTTTCTTTATAAAAGAAAATGGTCATAAACAATTAGACCGATGCATTTTGTTTCAATACATGCGTTTGACATACATGAACATAGTGACAAATTGAACCGACTTCTAATCATAAAACTATAAATCCTAAACCAAAAACACAACTGAAAATTTTCTAGTACACCAAATTCTAAATTATAAATTTCCAAATTCTAAATCATAAATTTTGAACCAAATTCTCTAATACACTAAATTCTCTCGAAAATAAATTGTAAACCAAATTCTAAATCATAAAACTCCAAATTCTAAACCAAAAACATAACTGAAAATTCTCTTAAAATTTTACTCTCTACAACAGCAGCCGAGCCTTAACTTTCTCTTACACTATTCATCTTCTTCTTTTAATTCTTTAATAATTCATATTATTTGTCAATTTCATAATTTAAATCGAATTAATTTGAATAATATAATTAAAATTCTAATTTTTTTATTAAAAAACCTAAATTACATTATTGAAAGCAGTAAAATTACATAAATTAAAATTCTAAATTACATTATTGAAAGCAGTAAATTTACATAGATTAAAATCCTAAATATAGCTCAATTTTTCCTTCAAATTTTTAAGAAGCTGGCGTTGATTCTCGAGTTGTTCCTCCGACATTTTAAACATGTCGAAAGCGTTGGGTTTGAAGAACAACTTGAGCAAGGCGGTTTGGGTAGTGTGATCTAGTGAGGATCGGATCTTGCGAGTCTCCTCAGACGATGTAGTAGTCGTTGAGGATGTCGCCTTGCCCTTTCCCTTCCGTTTTGCCGCCTTCTGGCCAATGGGGCAGCTCCTACTCGGCTCCTCGGCTTCAGTATCTCCGCTCGTACTGAATTACCTATCCGCTGTGTGCTTTGTACGCTTCGGTTCAGCTGACCCGCTGCCCGCCCAATCGCAAAAGCGAACCTTCACCCAAGTCTTGACATAATTGAATGATTTGTTGTTTTCGTTCAAGTATGTGGAAAGGGCATCCTTCAACACGTCCGACTCACTTTAGCCGCTATTTCTCTCCCTCTTGACAGTGTTGTAGATTGCGCAGAATTTGGCGACCTCGGGGTTCACTCTATCGTAGTGGCCCAAAACCATATAAGCAGTGCGCTCGGGCGCGCCTTGAGGGCGTAACTCGTTGTATTTTTCGCCAACTTTGCCAAGAAAGACGACCCCTTTTGTTGGTTACCGATGATCACATCTTCGCTCACGTTGACGTATACTTCAAGTATACGAATCGTTTCTTCTACGGAGTATGGAATTCGGGCATCTTGCCTCGATTTCTCCACCTCGTCGGATAAGTTGATAGCGTCGAGATGTGGGGATGAGGAGCCGAGACAAGGGGAGTCGTAACCCGCCGGATTAGATGCGTCGAAAGCATTTGGATCGTATCCAAAAACGGATGGATCGATCCCTTGCGACACAAATGTTGGATCACCACTTGATGGTTGGGAGTAGACATTATAATAAAGAAGAGAAAATGAAGAAGAATGAAGAGAAAGAGATGAAGTATATGAAATTTGGGTTGTAGAAATGAAGTGTGAGGATGTAGGTATTTATAGAAGAAAAAAATAAAAATAAAAAAAATCTTTTTTTAAAGTGTCGTAGCAGCTGGAACGAAAAAATATTTTTGTTTGAATTTAAAAAATAAAAAATAAAACGTGCAAAAGGAAGGCCAGTTGGTCGCGGCGCGCGAGTGCGTGCCACAGGCGCGTGGGGGCTGAGAGCGGGCAACGAGCCGTTGCCAGGGCTCGAGCCGTCGACTCGAAGCCCTACAACAGCGGGCATCGTGCGGAAAAGACAGGTGGCTCGCGCTGCAAGCCGCCATTACCACTGCTCTTATAGCTTCATTTTAATATCATTATAGGGTTATAATAGTCAATGGTTGATTTTTAATGCATGTTTTTCCGTAATTGGTGAGATTTAAGAAGCATTAACTTCACTATATCTTTAGCACTATCATTAATGCGGATTTAGCGGATTGATCTCAATTTCCAATTTATAATCGAGTGATATGATAGATACGATTTTGTTTGGTTTGGCCAGCATATTTTTACTCATCTGGTTATGGTACACTAAGTATAAGAAGACTTATCATTGACGTGTACTATATGTTGATAATTTCTGACACTTGTGCTAATATTGTCTTTGCACTATGCAAATGTATACTAATTTACATCAAGTATAACAAGACTTATTATAATAAAACGTAGATTATTGACATAGTCGTCCTTATTAGTTATAATATGTTAAAACGAGATGCCACGTGTGGTACTCATAGCCATCGAATTTTCATATATATATTTAGTTTTAGTTTTGTATTAAAGTATATATAATTGAACAATTATATAATCTCGATTCTTGTATCATAAATCCATCCAACCAACCAAAGTCTAAAGTAGAAGTAACCACAACCAATAAGGAAGCGATGTTTATACGCGAACAGCCTTATTGGGCGGGAACTAAACCTCCTTAACATATTCAAAATCAAATAATTACAATCATAGGAAAAGCTGCAAAAGTGGTCTCGTTCTTTCTTACCATCACATGCTCTGCTCCTCGATCATTTAAATAACTAGTTATTATATTTTTATAGTTTATAATTTATCGGTTTTCTCAAATTTTATCAAGATGGTCCTCAGATCTTTGCCTGGATTTTCATTTCTTATTGAGAAATATGATTACCCAGAACTAGAACAACCTCCGCAGTTCTCGACAGAGTGAAATTTATTAGTTTTTTGGGGAAATTTATCTTGATACCACTCCGAGATTGGATCTTCTGATTTGGGATTTCTTTGATTACTCATCCAATGTAAGATTTCTCTTGTTACGTACTGTTCTATTCATCTGAATAATTTCGTTTTTTTTTCTTACTCTGATATGCTGTAATTTTCGTTTAAAAAGCTGCAAATTCGAACGGTTTAAATGTTGGGCTTAGAAGGGAGCGATTTTTTTATGGCATATCCATTCTTATATAAGTAAAAATAAAAATAAAATCATATTTGATATATTGCTGCTTTCTTGTGTTAAGACATAGAATCCTTTGACTGAAACTTTAGTGTTTGGAATCTTGTTCTTGAATCATCTGTAAGAAGTTGTATTTTGTGGTTTTCTTTCTTGTTTTTTGGACCAGAAGTAATGACTATTGCAATAATAGTCCTAACTATTTCTTCAAGGATGAATTAATCAGTTAGATTATCGAAGATTTTTTGGTAGTTTTGTCTGAATTTTATGCTGTGACTTTATTTGTTCCTGTTGATTTTGATTGACTGTGTAGGTACATCCGGAGATGAATATTTTAGTGATGCTTTGATTTCTTGAAATATGCAACTCGAATAAGAAGATGGAGAAAAGGAAATGGCCATGGAAGAAGAAATCTTCTGACAAGAGTGGTGGTGAAAGTGAGAGCTCAGAATCCATCTCTTCACATTCTGAGAGATTCTCCGATGAGCAGGTAATAATGTCTGAGTTTCGACAACCTTTTTTTCAACCAAATTGTCTGATTGAGATGAGGTACAGTGATGCTATATTGTTGGACTGTAATATTCAGGTCAAATTCTCGACTAACACCAATCCATTTTACTATTTCTATCGTGAATTATAGACCTTGAAAATTTGACACCGGATCTACCCAACAAACTAAGCTACTTTATGCTCAAATGAATTGGAAAACTGGCTAGGATAGTTTGACATGTGATGTAGTATTTCACAATTCATGTTTCGAGTTGTCTTATTGTATTTAACGTATTGCCACATCATATTTCAGACTATCCTAGTTAGGTTTCCAAAAAATCCGTCCGCAGATATATTTGCATGGTTTGTTGTAGTTTGGGTATTAAACCGTTATAGTCGATAGTTCAACATAGAAATAGAAAAATAGTGATAATATGTGATATGTTTGAATATTTGGCCTAATATTTACTCATGAACTTTCTTGAAAACTAGAAATTTTAAGGTGTGCACTTTTTGCTGAAGAGTGTTGTTTTAGTGTTCAGTCAGATCCTCTGTTACAGATTTATGCAACAACTCTTAGTACAAACTTTCCATAAGCAAAATTTGGCTGATTTTCAAATTTCTTTGACATATGGCCATCCGCAGATGTTGCGCTATGCTGCAATAGAATTTTGGGCTTGTTAGTTGTTACTAACAAAGCGGATAATTTGCAGCAGGAAGCAATGCGTGAATTTTCAAACGAAAATATGCAGTCTCCTGAGGGAACATCCGAAGCTAAGATAGATGATGATGAAGTTAAGGAAAGTGTGAAAACTCTAACCGAAAAGCTCTCAGCTGCTCTTGTTAATGTTGGTTCCAAGGAAGAGTTAGTTAAGCAGCATGCCAAAGTTGCTGAAGAAGCTGTAGCTGGTAACCAATCTGCAATTCTATCACTAATTTGTTAAACTTTTAAGTTGTGAAAATAACTTTTGAAGATATAGGCTATGGATAAGGGTGAGTATTCGATTAACTCGTCCAAATAAATTACTCCATCGAATTGCCTGAAAAATCGACTAATTAATCCTATGACTCTTTCGAAATTCTGCCCACACTTTAGCTATGAAGATGAAATAAGATATTTAATAATATTTAATATATTTGTAACGTTGTTTGACTATGTTTATATAGGTTGGGAAAAAGCAGAAAACGAAGTGACTGCGGTGAAGCAGCAGCTCGAGGCTGCGGTGCAGCAGAACTTGAGCCTTGAAGTGAAGAACAGTCATCTTGATGGTGCTCTCAAGGAATGCGTACGGCAGCTGAGACAAGCAAGAGACGAGCAGGAGAAACGAATTTCGGATGCTTTGACGGAGACGAACAGAGACTGGGAGTCTAAGAAGGCTGATTTCGAAAGGCGGATACTCGAACTTCAAGCCGAAGCAGAAGCTGCAAGAGCTGAAAGCTCTGCCTCTGTTGTTCTCAATACGGGCATCATTGTTGAGGCATTGGAGAAGGAGAAGTCGTCCTTGAAGCATGAGCTTGTTTCCTGCCGTAGGGAGTTGGAAGTCGTGACCATCGAGAGGGATTTGAGCACCCGAGCTGCAGAGACTGCTAGCAAGTTGCATCTGGAGAGCATAAAAAAGGTTGCAAAGCTTGAGGCAGAGTGTCGAAAGCTCCAATTTGTAGCGCGGAAATCATCTCCTCTCAACAGTCAGAAGTCTGTTCCTGCGTCCTCTTTTCACGCTGAATCTATAACAGAGAGCCGTTCAGACTTTGGGGAGAGGATAGAAGCGAATGGATCTGAACCGGGCTGCTTAGATTCATGGGCCTTGACGTTGACCTCAGAGCTCGATCAGTTCAAGAATGCAAAGCAATCAACCAAGAGTATTGCAGCCTGCTCTCTTGATATTATGGATGATTTTCTGGAGATGGAACGCCTTGCAGCATTGTCTGAGACGAAGAGTGAACCCTCATTTGCAGCACTTGAATCGGCTTCTGGAGAAGCTTCTTCGGATAAGCCATTAATAGCTAAGCTTGATTCCATGACTCGGAGAGTAGCTAACTTGGAAAATATGTTAGAAAAGTCGGACGCAGAAAGATCAGAACTCCAGAATGCTTTAGACGAAACTGTAGATGCTCTGAAGGCAGCACAGAGTAGGATTGTAGAAGCTGAAATCAGGTACCGTGAGCTGCAAAACGAGCTTACTGCAGTCTATGAGACAAATGAGTCGCTTGAATATCAGCTCAGCACCATGAAAGAAGAATCGGGAAACCAGTCTTCAAGTGTCGATTCCTTGAAGGCAGAAATCGAGAACGAAAGAAAAATATCAGCTGAAATAAAGAAGAAGTGTCAGGAATTAGAGAGCGAACTAACCAGAACAATCCAGGAATCTGAGCTTCAACAGATAAGGTTGGACGAGCTAGAAAATGAGCTAAATGCAGTCTATGAGACAAAAGAGTCGCTTGAATCTCAGCTCAGCACCATGAAATTAGAATCCACAACCCTGTCTTCAAGTGTCGATTCATTGAAGGCAGAAATAGAAGAAGAAAGAAAGTTATCAGCACAACTAACGAAGAAGTGTCAAGAATTGGAGGACGAACTAACCAGAATGATCTGGGAATTCGAGCTCCAGCAAAGTATGCACTCAAACAGTGAACCAAAAGTCAAGCAGGTAGGTCACTCACTTCAAGTTTCCAACACTCATGCCTGTTCATTACTCTTATGGAATTATTAACAGTATCAAATGAAAACTTTTCCTATTGCAGGAGGATCTGGCTGTCGCTGCTGATAAGCTTGCCGAGTGTCAGAAAACAATTGCATCGCTCGGAAGGCAGCTTCAGTCTCTTGCTACATTAGAAGATTTCTTCATAGACACTTCAAGCATACCCGGGTTCACTAGAGATCCATCATGTTCAGACACAGGAGAGCTGTGGAGGTTACCTTCAAATGGGACGTTTCTGCCAAACTATGATGCAGGTCGTCCAGGGACCTCAGTGGAGAGCTATAGCCATCTTGCAAACGGGAACAAGGATTCATCACAATCCTCGTCTCCATCACCATCATCAACCAACCATGTAACAGCTGCCAAGAACTGGAACAGTTTTGGGAAATTTTTCTCTCGAAGTAAGAGTGTGGCAGAACATGAAAACGGCCAAGAATAGTGTAGAACAGAGATTAGTATTTTTCCAGATAGAAAGTAGAAACTCTATATTATTTGCATTTTTCTCCTCATTAAATGTTTCTCCTCATTCAAATCATCTCAAAAGAAAGGTAAAAGCACAATAGAGGAAAGAACACACTGCACTTTACACCAAACACAGAATTCTTCAGTTTTTCGTTTCTTCGTATGATGATGTGATTTACAAGAGAGTACAGTCATATTACAGCAGGAACACACTCTTCGACACTGCATTTAAACAAGATACTGAAAGAATTAACAAATATATTATTCCTGATGATCATTTTTATGATCCTTCTGAACCCTGCTCTCTTTTTTGTAAGCATTGAACATATCGACACCAAGGAGAATATATAGCAAATTCATTCCTGCCATTCCGGAGCGAGGAAGTGGGATGATAGGATATGCGGTCCGCCCCACTAGAATTCAGCCCAAAGACGACAAGTTCGGCCCACCAGAAGTCCAGCCCAGCCCAGAGGCCAACAGCTCGGCCATAAGGGAGTTCG
>JAYDZE010004241.1:0-10810 GCA_034509125.1 Monilaria moniliformis
AAGTTTGTTACCCCCTTTCTAACCCCGCTTCTTAATCCCCACCCCAGTCACGATAACCGAGCTTTATTATCCTTAATAAAGTGCGGCTGTGACACTTCCCTTCTCTCCTTCAGCATATGTTCGTACTCTTTGTCTCTTTCTGCTCTTCATCACCATTATTCTGGCCAGTGTATATGTGCATCTCTTCTTTGGTTTCTCGTTCTTGCAAATTCCATTTTTTTCATCCATTTCTACGTTGTTTTTTCCATTGCTTCTTCATTTCTGCTTTAGCTATCAACTGCCCAATTTATGCATGAAAACGCACCTATAGTGTAGATTATGTCCAATTTTGCGCAATAAAATACCGGAAAATATGGTCGAAATTTGGGCTAGTTAAAGTGCTATATTGTATAAAAAAATCAAGTACTATTTTACTAATTGTGAATTATTACATATTAAAACATTTATATGCAAACTACGTTTATTACAATCGTCTCTCATCAGAAATTCAGAATTTGTGGAATAGAATATATTATTGGAATAAAAGTATTTGCCATGTGGGCCGATTGGTGATAAGCATTTCTATGCTATTTATGCTGAATTTTGCTTTTGTCGCTCTCACCATTATAATGGGGTTAATTACATTTTTTTCGATTGAAAATGGGGTTAATTACATTTACATAGTGCGTTAAAGGCAAAAGGTTTAGCCACAAGTTCGAAAAAAGCTTTGATTTAAGACAGGTGATGATGCTATGGTATTTCACCAAAGTTGTTTATTAGAAATTTATATAGGCCATATTACTTATTTTCAACGATCATAAAATTAAGAAACATTAGTTTCATATAGGCAAGATTCTAGTTTAATATATTTTAGAAATGATTCGCTTATGTCTAGGCATTTCGACAGAGTAATAAAATCTACATGATTTTCCCTTCAAAAAATATCTACATAATTAGGGTGTATAATATATATATTATAACGTTTTAATTTTTTATTTGGTACAAAACACAAAGCTCTTTATAAATTAAAAGTATGAAAATATCATTTATGTGATTCTGAATACCACCTTACTGATAGTATACCAAATACAAACAAATTTAATTACAACAAATATTAGTCATATTTAATTTTGATACATCCTACCAAACTACATATTAAAATTATTTAATATATTCTATCAAATATAATATTAGTATGTTATATAGTAAAAACATTTTCTGTTAAATATATTACACTTTATATCATAATGCATATCGAACAATAATTTTTTTTCTTATAATTAGTTGATTGAGTCTGAGTACTACATGGAATTTCTCCAAAACCATTAGCATTAAATATTGTATTAAAAAAAATGCCATAAAGATAAGATTGCGAAGATATCTATAATAGTAAACTTTCATCAGCTTGACTTATGGGTACTTTGATGGAATAGAAGTCAAATAATAAGACATACCACCAAGAAATTGTGGCATCGAATTATGAAGCTTAAAGTAGCAGGTCTACCAAGTAAAGGTTTGAATTTACTTAGAATTAGGCAAATATCAAAAGTTATAGAGCTTTATAATTAATGATTTTACGTTAACTACTGATTTGGGAAAATTTCAAGTTCTTAAATTATCAGCTATTTGGGTTTTTTTCTTATATACATAAGCTCATTCTTCTTCTTTTTTATATGTATTATCCAAGCTCATTCTTATGAAATATGTAAATGAAGAGCTGGTTAGCTAGATTTATCTTGTCAGTTTAATAAAATCGCAGCAAATTAATGTACACACGCATAGAGAGATAGGAATGAGTATTCCGTTTTCTGTTCTGTTTTTATAAATATTAAAACTAAATCCAGCTGAATTATTCGAAAAATCAAAACCGAAATCAGAAATCCGAATTATGAAAACCGATCCGAACCAAAAAAATCGAATTTTCATAAAAATATCCAAAAAGTATAAATTCGGTTTTGATTTTTTTTAATTTTTTCAATTTTTAAAATATCCTACCAAACTGAAAAAATTAAAATTCATCAAAAATCTAAAGTGAACCAAACCAAAACGAAATTCGAAAAAACTGAACCAAATTTTAAATTACTATTTGAATTGTTCGAATATTCGCATTTTGGATATTTTATTCACTCCTAGAGATAGAACAAATTGTGTGTATAGAGTGGTTGGCTGGCTTTAATCGGTAAACATATAATTGATGCACGATAATGCTTCTAAAATTCATGGTTAAATTACATTAGATCTTTATAAGTTTATATGTAGAGAAAGAGAGAAAGATCCCTCAAATAGGAATTAGGAAGTATTTTGTATATACAATAATAACAGTTTTTATATGTATATATGATCAAATAAAAAGTTTTCTTCCCCTGGTATACTGGTATGTAAAAAGTAGGGATGTCAGTCCAGAGCGAATTCGCTGGGTTGCTCGACTATCTCGTTAATTTTAGAGGGTTAAGGTTGGAAATTTATAGCCCGATAAGACTCTGGGCCGATTAGCCTTCACTCGATTAGCCCGAACCAGATTAGCCCATAACCTGGAACCCGATGGGCTGGCCCGATGGCTTAGCCCTAGGTGCAACTATTACATATTCTCTCGCCTTATTTGACAATTGACTTGACACTTCAATGATAATTTTATTAAAATTGATAAGTACAAAAAATATAATAAAATTAACCCTTAATTTTATATTTAATATATATATATATATATATATATATATACACATTAAATTTTTACTAATATAAATAATAATATATAAACGAATTGGAAAATTCAAGTTCACTATAACCAATACTATGAAACATGCTTTGAAATTTAACGAAAGACATTTGTGTTTTATTTTAATTTTGTAAGTTTTAAATTATGTTTTTTTACCATACCAAGATTTATAATAACATATTCTTAAGTTGAATCATTGAATAACAAAATATTTATCCAACGACATTCTTATCAGATGTCATTTCTCTTAGTTTTTACACTAGTAGTATTTAATCGTGTTTGAGTTTGAGTATATAACCCAAAATTCTCCGAATTAAATATTTTTACATTCTTTAAGTATTGGAGAAATCATGCATCACGTTTTGGAGAACTTGTTAGGATGGCGTGTGAGGAGTTTAGCATTCTTATAACAACGATAGTATAAAAATCTTCATTTCGTATTAGAGCACACATTTTGAACAAATATATCGAAAAATGCAAGCTCTTCTTTGCTCACGTAATTGGTTGCATAGATATTTTGACGGTAAGATTTTATTTTTATTATAAAATTATAAATTATCAAACATATTATATTTTAATATTACAAGTTTTTTAATAGATAGTGAAAAGTTTGAAGACTATGAGTTCAAAGTAAATTATGAAGTTGAAGCTTCAAAGATTGTCGGTGTAAAAATTAATGTAATTCAAGTATTTAGAGTTTAGATTCATTTGTGAAACTCTTTGATTCTATGAGGCAAAACTATTTTTGAACAATTTATCGTTAATTTTATTTTATGTAATCTTTGACCTTTTTAGAATGTTTTACACTTTGAATTTTATTCTTGTCATATGATTTATATATTTAATTTTTGTATACGTTTATATATTATAAATATAGAATTTTTAACAATAAAAAATACATAAATTAATTTTTGTCGTTTGCTTATAGCCCGATTAGCCCGCCGGGCTAGCCCGAAATCCGAACATTTAGGGTTAGGGTTGGAAATTTATATCCCGATAAAATTCCAAACCGATTAGCATGCACCCGATTAACCCGTAATCCAAGTAGGACTAACTCAAAATCCGATTGACATCTCTGCTAAAAAGTTGTTGCATTCTTCTATTTCACTAGGCGCGAATGATTCTTTTGAATATATTTATATATTATTAATACTCTTTTACCTTTGGTGAAAGATAATTCGTAAATTTGAGTTGCTTGTTCTTTTTAATTATTAGTGTTATGGTTGGATGTGTTATTTTTATTTTCGAATCTTTATAATTATTGTTAATTAACTCGTTACTTAAGTTATTGGTATAATGTAAATAAGCATTAATTAATGAGTTTGTGCGACTATACCACTACAAAAAAATGCGCTTTATCGGCGGACATTTTCACCGCTAAACCACTAAAATCCGCCATTAAAATAAATTACCAACAAATTAGCAGTGGAATCGCGGCGTCGCAAATAAGTTGGACGGGGAAAGCATCATTCACCGTCGGATTAAGAACGGCCAAATTCGCCGGCAAATGATCAACGTCGTTGACGATAAAAAGTACGTCCAGCGGGTGACTCTGGCGGTGGTACTAGTGGATTAGATATGCCGCTAATACCGTCGGATGTTGTTTGCTAGTTTCTGGAAAAAAGAAAAAAAAAAAGGGAAATGTGAGGAAACAAGGAAAGCATAGGAATGGGAATGTGAATTCTCAGCCGCAAGACTTACGGCGTGGGCTGGACGGCGGGGCCAGGGGAGGGTAATGAGGCGGTGCGGGCTGGACGATTGGTTTCGCCGCGGGCCGGACAATGTCGGGACGGCTGGTTCTGCCACAGGCTGGACGATAGGACTGGATGAGGGGAGACGACCTGGGCTGGACGGCAGCGGCGTAGGCTACACGGCGTCGGGAAGTGGCGCAGGCGGACGACAAGGCTAGCTGGGACGGAGGAGGCGGCCCCAGCTAGACGGCGTAGGGAAGACAGTGACACGGGATGGACGATCACGGCTGGTTCTAGCAGTGTCGTGGACTGGACGTAGGCGGCACAGCGACGACACAGTGGGCGGCAGTGCGGGAACGGAGAGTGGGGTAGAAATTTGAGCAAGAGGGGATGTGTGGACGGGGAATAAAAGCCTTAATCCAATTACAAAATTAGCAGCGGACAGCCAGCGGGCCCACTCTGCCGGTAACTTTTCCAATCAAAATCCAACAATTACTATCGATTACCGTACCGGTGAAAATCCCTCTTCTGGTAACTAAATCAATATTGCCTAGCGTTACCAGCGGACACGTCCGACGGTAATAGCGAGAGAACGACATCTGCCAGTAAAGTGTAAAACCCATGGAAATAGTCACCAGAACTACAGACGAACTAAAATATGCCGGTATTTTATTTTTTGAATTATTTCTTTTCCCAAAAATAAATATACAGGCGTATAGCCACCGCCGGTGTTAAGGGCAGCGTGCATTCCGGCGGTGAAAGTTGCCGCTATTTTGGCGCGAAAGACATTGCGCCAAACTCCGACAGTGATCCACCGACAAGTCGCCAGTAAAATTTACTGACGGATTGTCCACCGTAGTTCCGCTGGTAAATAGTGGCTGTCAATGTTTCGCCGGTGATTCTACCAGTAATCCGCGTGTTTTTTATAGTGTAGTAAGTATTGTTAACAATTTACTTAAGCATTTATTCTAATATTAATAAACATTAAGGAGCTCAAGATAATAATACCCACTCTTAACGTATTAATTAACAGCATTAATGAGTTCAAGTGATTATTATAATTTTTGTCATTTGTGTGTGAATATGTAATGTGTTAAAATTTTACAATTTTCACTTTTGTAGATGTGGTTAAATTCGTTTTTTCCTTTCTAATTTTGTAAGTTTAAGTTTTCTGTGTCAAAATATATTGCAACTTCATATAGTCTTCTTAAATGTATAGATTTTGTGGTGAAGTTTCACTTGTATATTATGGAATATTAACCACTTATAACAAGTAGTAGATAATTTCACTTTATAGTCTTCTTAATTAGATTTGTAGTTCGGTAGTAAAGTTTCACTTGGAGTACAAGATTTTTTTTTATTTTTTTTTTGAAAGCTTGCATGTTTCTTATTTAAATACCATCATCCGAGTTCATCAAATCTTGAAGACTGAACTTGGTAAGCAAATAGTAATTGAAAGGAAGATCGTGAGCATATGAATGTGAATGTGGACTAATCCATTCGAATTTTGGTGAGTCCTTGTCTTCGAGCCAACTATCTGGTGTTTTTGTGCTATGACCCTCCTTTTTTCAATATATTTGGATTAATGTATTGATTTTGAGTTTGAATTTATATCTCGAATTAACAAGATTAAGGCATTACTTCTTAGATTAGTAAAGTTTGTTATTGATTGTTTCTTTTTTCCTTTTGAGGATTGAGAGTTGGAAACAATAGAATTAATTAATATGTCTATCTATTTTTTATTTATTTTAGTGCACTATCAAAGAATATTGTAAATCACATCTATTGCTTAATATTAGATGGAATAAAATTATTTGTTTAATCTGACAGAAATCAGAATAATTTTATATTGGACGGCGATGAATCAAGAAATGCAAATCCACTCTTATTAATGTAAGAGGAGACGATGCCTTTGCTATCTAATGTTAACTTCTCTGTCACTGCCTCTGTAGGCCTTCCCCTTTTCAGAGTTTCTTTTCCCATGCTGTGTTATTTTAGCTGTTAAATGCTTCAAATCTAGACTTCTAAATTTGATCTATTCAGAAAAGCTGCATGCATCCAAATTGATCCCATTAAGTGTGCGTATGTAGAAATCATTGGAAATTATCAACCAGAGATACGCGCGGCAACCCTAAAGATCTAATTACTTCTAAAAAATACTACTATTTCACTTTGTCCACCTCTTTCAAGATATTAATTTTAGGGATAATTGTACCTAAATATATAAATTTATATCTTATTCTAGTTTTGCACATGAATTAAAAAATTTGTCAAGTTCAAATACAATAACATTCAATTATTTTGATTTTTCACATGGTTGTCAATTGCATGGCCCTAAATTAATGTTGGGTTGGACGCCTGAAAAGTCTGTATAGCTTAAACAATTGATGTACTAATTAAATGATATAGTTGAATTTTTACGCCACTTCAACTAGTCACGATGGCATTAATTTGACACATCAGCTAGCCATGATGACGTTAATTCGCAAGAAATTGATAATCGTGTGGATACTCAAAACAGAAAAAGTTCATGTGTTTGAAGACATAATTTTTAGTTCATGAAAAGCAGAATGTGATAAAAGGTTGTTTATTTAGATGCAATTACATTTTAATTTTATACCAATTTTCTTACTCTTGAGATAATTATACCGTAAATATAATTAATTCCCCAAAAAAAAAAATCATTTGTATCCAACTATATGACAGTATTAATTTTAGTGGGATGTGTGATCTGGGTGGGCTACAATAAAAGTGCTGGGAATGATCTATCATGATTCATGATACATGCATGCTTGGATGATGCTGATTCTGATTGATAATATGGTGATGGCCACTACAAGTATATTTTAAAGGTCTCATGCATTGCCCAAAATTAAAATAAAAAATAAAACTTTTTAAAACTTGCAATAAAATAAAGATTTGTTTTCAATTTAGATCAATTATATATATCGCTGCTGCAACAAGTTTAATAAGTAAGCAATAGCTTGAAATTAAATGTGTTTTGGTTGGAGTGGATGTGAGATTCTTAATTAATTTGTTTAAAAAATAAAAGAACGACCATTACTACTATTTTTTGCATAAATAAATTTGATTGCTCCAAAATACCCTAAGGGAACACTTGAATAAACAAAATAAATTTGATACTAAGATTAAGTATATCGACATATATGCCCTTGAAAAATAAAAATAATTATCTCAACTAACAATCAAATCAAAACCTTCAAAAGTTCCCACTGATATATAATAGAAATTTTGATGTTTCAGAATAAAGATATATAACAAGGTTTAACTTTTGAGAAATGGAAATGAAATAGAGATCCAAGGTAGAATATCTGACTCTTAATTTGTCACAAGTTGGGCTGATTAATGATGCTATACATTTTTCTCACTGAATTGTACTGTTTAAAATTTGAAAAATTCTTTCATGGTAACATCCCTATTTTTACAGTTAAAGATAAAATTTACTTGCACAAGATGCACTAGATATACCCAAATATAATTAAATTAGTACCTCTGCTAAAACATTGATATTCTAATTAGAGCGATGCCAAACAGCTACATTATGACTGCCCACACACGATTTTTTTTTTTGAAAAAATCAAACCGATTCAATTAAAATTAGTCCACCTAATGAAATTAAATTTATAATCTCTCTCTAAAATTGGTGGAAAAATGACTATTATGTAAATGAATAATAATGTATTACTATTTTCTCGAATACATTAATAATTATACTTTTATATGGATAGCCACAATGTGGCCGCTGAGCTTTATTGTTATGATTATATCATCTAACCTGACTCTAAAAAGAATATTTGGAAGTTGGAACACAGTAACTTTTTTTATTTTTAATTTTTAGCAAATATATGTAGAATGTAGGTGGGAGGGTGGTCCATTTGAAGATAAGGTGGTGGACCACCATAGATTTTCTGGCACGGCAATAATAATTAATATATGTAAATTACATTACATATTTATTTTAAAGTCAAGCTGGATGCTTTACAATTTACTAGTTTTGAGGATGCTTTTGCTCACCTGCGACCTATTGCTTGTTTCATTAACTAAAACATCATCTCAACTTCCAATTAAATACTAGCTATTTATTATCTTCATATTTATCTTAATTTGACCATAGCCTTCGTAATTTATTAGTGTGCATAGGGATTAACATTTTTTCCCTTTTTAATTTTGAGTAAGTTTTATATAATCGATTTGTATATATGATGTTTTGTACGTTTCATATCAATATTGACGGTGTTAAGATTTTATTTTGTTGTAAAAGTGGAGTGATCGAATTGA
This sequence comes from Monilaria moniliformis, assembly GCA_034509125.1. Lineage (NCBI taxonomy): Eukaryota > Viridiplantae > Streptophyta > Magnoliopsida > Caryophyllales > Aizoaceae > Monilaria > Monilaria moniliformis. The sequence continues at coordinate 8,686 of JAYDZE010004241.1, forward strand.
TGACATGTAAAATATTAATCACATAATAAATAGAGAAAATAGGTCAAATATATCATTTTCACAAAAATAGAGATTTTTTATATCCTTGTCCATAAAAATATAAGATTTCTATACAATTTTGATTAAAAAGACTAAGTTATTCATCCACATGAATGAAAAAGTTGTTAATTTTGACATATCTTTTTTGAATTATTTAAGGTCTTCTTCTTCACAAAAATGCCGAATTTTTTTGAAGCATTCAATTTCTGGATAACAGAGATTGTTCATATTTATAAAACTTCAAACAACTTCATTTAATAGGTTGTTTATGTCATTAGATAAAAAGACAAACATAAACTTATAATAACTAACTAGAAATAATCACATCATAATCTTTTAAACAATCAAAGATAAGATGATTTTTTGAAAAATAAGAATTTAAAAATAGTCTACCAAATCCAATTTTCGTCTGAATACTTCGGAGTCATATTTGAGTACTCAAACAATCTCTTTTACATCCAGCACCTCTAATATGATTAGTTCATTTTTGAAAGAGCTTTGTGTGGACATCTTGTACATCTGAATTGGAGTTATGTGGAGAAAGTTATGACAGTTCTACGAAAAGTGACAGATGTTATTTCATTTCCTTAAGCCCATGATAGTGGCTTACGACCGTGACCCATGATCGCGGGCCACGGTCATGGATGCCATTATGGGCCACGATCGTGGGTAACATCATGGGCAACGGTCGTGAGTGCAAACATGGGCCACGGTCGTGGGTGCCATCGTGGGACACTGTCGTAGGTGCCATCGCGGGCCACAATCGTGCGCACCACTTCGCAGCCTATTTGAACCCACAAATGATCTTTTTTGCTTATAGGGTCTCTAGTATAACTTCCCCATCTTTAAAAATGTTTCGCGTGGATATTTTATACGCCTCAATCGGAGTTCAATAGAAAATTATATGGCAGTTCTACAAAACTATCGAAGACACAACGATCGTGAAACCACTATAGTGGGTCACGATCGTGAGAACCACTTTTGGCACCCTGCTTGAGCCCTCAAACGATCTGTTTTGCCTATGAGGCCTCTAATACAATTTGTTCATCTTCAAAATACCTTCACATGGACATTTTATACGCTTTAATCAAAGTTCTGTAGACAAAGTTCTGACAATTCTATTATAACTGTCGTAGACATTCACAATCGTAAGCCACCATCATGTGTCATGATCGTGAGCACCACTTTGGCGCCCTGTTTGAGCTCTAAAAAGATCTCATTTGCTTATGGCCCCTCTAATACAACTTGTTCATCTTCGAAAAATATTTGTTTGGACATCTTGTATGCCTCAATCGGAGTTGTGTAGAGAAAGTTATGATAGTTCCACAATAACTGTAGAAGGCACCAACGATCATGAGCTACTATCATGGGTCACGATCGTGACCCGCCACTTTGGCGCCGTTTGTTAGCCTTTAAATGATCTCTAATGCTTATGGGGCCACTAGTACAATCTGTTTATCTTCAAATTTGTTTCGTGTCAACGTCATATATGCCTCGATCAGAGTTTTTTAGTGAAAGTTATGATAGTTCTAAGAAAACAGTCAGAGGCACCCACGATCGGGAGCCACAATCGTTAGTCACGATCTTGAGCTCCACTTTAGGGCCGTTTTTGAACTCCTAAACGATCTCATTTGCTTATGAGCTCACTAATACTATCTCTTCATCTTCACAAGAGTTTCGGGTCTTATACGTCTCAAGCAGAGGTTTTTTAAAGAAAGTTACGACATTTCTACAAAAACTGTTGGGAGCACCCACGACCATGAGCCACTATTGTGGGTCACGATCGTGAGCACCACTTCGGCACCCTATTTGAGCTCTCAAACAATCACTTTTGCGTATGGTCTCTCTAATGAAAGTTGTTTATCTTCGAAAGAGCTTCATGTGGATATCTTATTGTTGGGGTTTTAAATATTCCAATGAAGGAATCCCCTACCCAGGATCTACTAGGATAATATAAGAAATTCTTTCAAGCAATTAAATCTCCTACTTAATTCTAGAACGCAAGTAAGCATGCTTTTCAAGGAAAAATTAAATCCTAAAACATGCTCTTCTAGTTGGTTTAAAAGAATTACCTTTTGAATCTCCA
>JAYDZE010004252.1:0-10810 GCA_034509125.1 Monilaria moniliformis
AATTTCTAATTTCTAATTTTACGAAATACAATTCTATTCTATCGACTATCATATTATTGTAACGACTTTGAAAATCTCTTATGTTTTGCGAACCTCTATTTACTCATATTATTGTAACGACTTTGATATGAATGTTTTCGTTGGGCAAGAATTGTATTAGGCTTTCAAAAAAAATTGAATTTTTTTTTATGAAAACCGGTTCCATAACCGGTAAACCGGGAGAACGGTACCGAAACCGGGAACCGGATAACTTATCCGGTTCCAGTTCCGGTTTCAGTTCCTAAAATTTCGGTAAATCCGGTACCGGAACCAGAACCGGACCGATTATCAAATATATGTATATATAAAATTTGAATTTGAAAATTTTGATATAGTTAAAAAAAAATATCAAATTGATCGAAAACCAAAAATCGGAAAATTTTTCTTCTTAAAATTGAAATTATCGAATTGAATTTAAATTTTTGATTTCGGTGGAAAAAGAAAAGAAAAGAAAAAAGCATCGTTATATTAACAGCTCTTACTGTCAATAGCAATTTTAGTGGTGTGGATAACAAAGTAAAAGAGTGGAAGTTTGACTTCATCTACCGTAACGGTCACTTGTTTCTTCTTTTATCTAAGAAAGCAACAACACAGGAAAGCTTGCCATGTAATCTCCGATTTTCCCTCTGCTTCTCTTCCTCCATTACCGCATAAGTACATTGATCTTTCTTGCTCAATTTATATTAACCAAAAAAATGGAAAAAGGTACATAAACGGCTATATTTTGACTATTGTTGCGAAACCCTGAATGCCCCCCTCAATTGGTGGGGCCCATCTTTTCATTGCTGAATAATTGGGACAGTTTAGGTTCAATCCCATTGATCAAGATCACAAGTGGTTTTTGATTCGGGTTTGTGAGGTTTTTGATTCGGGTTTGTGATGACTTACAATGTCGGCCATAGCGATCTTAGGATGGAGGGAGATTACGTGAAATTGGAGGTTGGCGTGGGCGGTGGTGCCCAGTGCCTGAAGGAGGTCTCGTCTTCTTGCGGCGGTGGAGGCGCCGGAGGCGAATGGTGGTGGTGGGCGAAGCTTCTACTGGTGGCTTTGTTTATTGGGATTTTGCTTGCGGTTTTCTTGCAATGGATCGGACCCTTCGTCATGGAGAAGGTTAGGTTTCTTTAATTTGGGAAATGTTTTGTTTTTAGGGATTTATGTGCAAATGAATGCATATATTTGTTTCTTTCTGATTATGAGTTAGGTCTATATTTGCCGTGATTTCTCGGAAAATACATCAAGAAATGCAAGCATTTACACCCAATTTATGTTTGGATGTGTTAGTGTGCTCTTTGTACCAACTTAGGGCACGTAATTTTTGGAACATAAACTTTGCAGATTCAGGTGCTTTTGTCTAAGAATTGCTCCTTAATTCTTTAATCATTGGAGAGGCTAGTTTGTATATGCAGTTATTTAAGTGTATTGGTGGTGTTGAGGTATGATGATTGGTTGTTGAGGGAAAAACTGGATGTGCTAGTGTATGAGTTTAGTGTAATCGATCTTGTCTCTTTACTTTTACATATTTCCTGTCAGTTAAAGTTGATGCATTGTCGTGTACCATTGCATTTTTGGTTGCTTACATCGTAACTTACATTTGTTCAATTCGAAGATAATGAGCTCATGTAAGACGTGATGATGGTTCTCTGTTTTTGCTTATAATGGAATTCACAAGTAGAGGGTGATGTTAAGCTGGGGATAATCCTTCTATTGTATTTTCTCTCCGACAATCTTCGAATATGCAATTCAAATTGCCATTATGCTTGTAATGTATGTGCCTAAGAGGCTAAGATCAAGTGAGAAGTCTAGATATAACTCGAATGTTTTCACGGTTTTAGCATCTGCTCATCATTTCATTCTTAGTAGTTCCAATTTTAACTAAGTGTGATGTATCAGTTAAAGCTGATGCATTGTAGTGTAGCATTCCATTTTTGGTTGCTTACATCTTAACTTACATTTGTTCAATGTGTAGTTAATGAGTTCATCTAAGATGTGATGATGGTTCTCTGTTTGTTCTTACAATGAAATTTACAAGTAGAGTTTATGATCTGGGGATATTCCTTGTTTTCTATTAATCCTCTGATAATCTTCGAATATGCAATTCAAATTGCCATTATACTTGTAATATCTGTGCCTAAGATCTAGTGAGAAGTCTGGATATAACTAGACTGTTTTCACTGTTTTAGCATCTGTTCACCATTTCATTATTTACTCGTTCCAATTTTAACTGTGTTATCTATACTTTTCCAGGAGATCATCCCCTTAATGAATTGGGAGAGAGAATCGTTCAGCACAAAGCAGCTAGGATTTTTAATCTTTGGTTCTCTGACAATATTTCCGTCCATCCTTTTACCTTCTTCACCATCTATGTGGCTTGCTGGGATTACTTTTGGATATGGTTATGGATTTCTGCTGGTCGTTGGAGGAGTCATATTTGGTGTCTCTCTTCCGTATTTCATTGGTTCACTTTTTTACCACAAAATCCAAGTACTGAAACTTTACAGCATTTGTCATTTTTTTACTGTTTTATGCTCGAAACACCTTACAAACTTACTGTTCCATTTTCTCACTTCACTTTTAGGTGTGGCTAAAGAGATATCCTAAGCGAGCTTCTGTGATAAGATTGGCTGGCGAGGGAAGTCTGTTTAACCAGTTCAGAGCTGTAGCACTCATTAGGATTTCTCCTTTCCCTTATATCATATATAACTACTGTGCCGTAGCTACAGATGTGAAGTTTGGTCCTTACTTCTTAGGGACACTTGTGGGGATGGTGCCAGAAATATTTCTTACACTTTACACGTTAGCTCTCTGCCTCCCTCCCTTCCTCTCCTTCCATCCCTATGTCTCTCTGTCTCTCTGTTTATCTTCTGTGTGCTGTTAATAATATTTGTGATGTACCCTCTTGCTTGCAACGATGCATATTTGATATCTTATATACTTTGAATCATGGGTATTCAGCTTCAAGGTCTTATATACTTCTTGCATCATGCCATAATGTGGGGGAAATACAGTACTGTCTGATCCGCCAAATCTACAATATCCACTTTCATGATTTGATGCCAAAGATAGTGAACTTGATTCTTATCGAATTATGCATGCTTTCCTCTTTGTCATGTATATTTCTGCCTCTAGGATTGGCATGCTGCTTGCTTGGCTTTAGTATATGATCAGCTGAGGAATCATATCATGTTTATGATGGAGACTTTTTCATTTTGTATTCACCTTTTTGCCTTTCTTTTTTCCTTCTGTTTTCATGTGATGTATTGGATGCAAAATTACACAAGCAATTTTCTTTTCTTGGCATCTTTCTTTTTTGCTTTCTCATTACTTCAGACTAATGTGTTATTACTCTAAATGCAGTGGAATTATAATACAAACTTTAGCTGATGCTACGGATGATCGGCAAACTATGTCAGGTCCTCAGATTCTGTTCAACATTGCTGGCTTCTGCATCACTGCGGCAGCGACAGTGCTAGTCACATTGTACGCGAAAAGGCGACTGAAGGAACTGCAGATGGAAGAGGTGCTAGTCTTGCAGTAATACACATGTGGCTAGAATATTGCTTTCTATTGCAATTATACACCACCCTTACCGTATACACGAACTGTTTCATCCTCTGGTGAGTTTATAAGTTGGCTCCTCAATTCTTTTGAGACTCATCTGGCAGGAGGGGAAAATGGAGTTAATTGGGCACCTTAACTAATGATATCGATTCTTGCTTCCTTCCTTACCCTCCCCATCATGATCTGTATATAGTCCTCGTTCTCGGCTTTTTAAGGTTATGCTACAAGAAGCTGTCCAGGCTATTACCTTGGCTTCACTTAATAAGTCAGTATTGACACTTTGCCATAAGTTGTAAGTTACATCAAACGACTTAGTTCATGTAAATCCATGCCTTAATTTGTTGGTTAGAATGTTTGTGGTGAAGAGTAGGTGCATTATGTGTATATGTGAATTTTTTTCTGAGAAGGGGATATGATATATTGTGCAAGGTATCATCACTGCAAGCTAACATAGCTACCAAAGACTTCAAAGAAATCTCTTTTCATATCTTGTCGGACAACTTCTCCTCGAAACCCACAACCACTTTTGGGATTGTAGGAACTATAAAGAAAGTTGGGAAACATAAACAGAATGGATGTTAGAGAAGGAACAGACATTTTTTTTCTCTACAAATATTCAACTTGTTGCAGGGCGACATTACAATCTGGAGAACACGATGGGAGAGAGATCAGAGTGATAGATACGTGGTGAATAACCGAAATGAACATTACTATAAACTAGTACAAACTAAATAGCAGAGCTGAGAAGTCAAGTAAATCGACTTCAGATAGAGAAGTAAGAGATATATGGTTAATTAATAGATAGATTGTATATTTAAATGAGAGAGGTGTGATCAGAGCTGAATTATATCTTATATCTTAATTGAGATCAATAAAGGATCGTAGGATGTAATTATCTAACAGACGCAATTAAGCTACATGGTAAGCCATATTTAATTAATAATAACAACGAAGAGTATTGTTATCATTCCCTGCATATTTCGGAGACTTCCTGATGGGTTCATTGCTAAGGATAACATTGGTATCTGAATCTGAAAACAATTTCTTGAAAAGGTACACAAAGCCTATACTGCTCAAATATATATGTTATACTGCTCGAACATACATGTTTTACTGCTCGAATATTGTGCCAAGTCAAATATACATATTGTATTGCTCGAGTATATGGGTATATTTGGTACAGTTGTGAATGATTATATATGAGTTTATGTAATACTGATCTATTATCTGATATTTGTGTTTATGTCCCGTGCTTGAGTGTGCTCATTGGGTATAGTCGGCATGCCATAGGGTAACAGTACTGCATTATTTGTTGATTTCTCGTCTTCCAGATAACTGATGCGAGGATCATCTGATATTTGTTATGCACCCTTCGCGGTGATCTGATTTGACTGATATGTGCCTTTGTGGGTGATTTGATTGATTGATATATGTCATTCGTGGTGATCTACGCCCTTCATGGGTGATCTGAGCCTTAATTGGGAGATCTTTACGGCATCCCTACATGGGCAATTATCGAGTCTGTATTTGATCTAGTCCATATACCCGTGTCTACCACTAAGCACATTTGGGGCAACATGTGATAACATGTGACAATATGCGATTATATATGAAATTATGTGCTAAGTACATAATAATAATTATCTTCCATCGAGTGTTGAACTGTTATTGATATTTATGAAAATATGTGACGTTATTGGACTCTGTTAAATTCTGGATATATTCTAAAAAAATTGAACTAGTAGTGATATATCTGAATCTATAAGCAATTATGTGATTGAAGGAAATTCTGGCTAATTCACGAGGCATAGTCGAGTTGTGAATAGTGAAAAAATAATATTAACTCAAAACCAAGCATAACTTAGTTGTAAATTGTATGATTGTAATATTTAGAATTGGTTGCGAATTTAAGAACATCAACAATACAAACTCGATTAAATCACATACAATTACAATGAATAATATTGTAGCTATGGTACGAAGATAATATTCTTGGCAATGGATGAAATGATATCAATAAAGAAGAAGAAATTCCATTAGCAAAGCTCACCGCTATCCTCACCTCTCGTCGCCGCTGCAACCGCCTCTCCTAGCTGACGCCACCACCTCCTCTACTGGCCGTTGCCACCGCCGTGACTGGCACAGTAACAGCGTATCCCGCTTCCGCCATTGGCGCTCCTAGCTTTCACCGCTACCTCTCCTAGCCTACGCTTCCACCGCCTCTCCTAGACGCTTCCACCGCAAGGGTACAGTCGTCTACAACAAAAGTTAAAGAGCGTTTTGTTTTTGAGAGTCACGGTAATACTCCTCCTTCACACTCCGCCTTCAACGAGTTAATAAATGCAAGGGCAATTTTGTAATATTATATAAAAAATAAGCGTAGTGATCATGTACAGAAAATGTTGGTTATATTATATTCAGCTATTATGGACAGTAACCACTTCGTGATGGTTATTATTGTTATCGGAAAAATAACTACTGTTAGTTATATTCACCTATTACGGGCAGTAACCACTTCGTGATGGTTATTGTTATTGAGAAAATAACTACTTGAGGTAGCTATGTCATTCCATATACACCAAAGTATTTACTTGAAGAATTAAATAAAAACAATTGACAACGAACTTAAAACCACAAACAAACAAAAAAAATCATACATTCTTGTTCGATTTTCTTGTCTATTTTTCGAAGAATTAAAGTATCGTGGAAAGCAATTAGTCTTCCGCGTACGTGATTACGAATTCTGATCAGTATATCGAACCCTTACTAGAAACAATCTGGGTAAATTTCTGTTAACCCTGTCATTCTAGAGAAAATAAATAAAGAGAAAGAAGGCGTGGTATTGTTTCGAGAGATGGGATAAGCTTGTTGCATAAAAAGGAAGAAACGAACATCACGTATTTAAAGGGTTTCACTTCAGTTCAAAGAATCTTCTCAGCTTTTGCTGGTGATTTAGATCTCGAAATTCTTGCATTTTATCATCGACAAAACTAATATATAATAACAAACATCAATCCAAAGAATCCGTAAATAACGCTGAAGCCACTTTGTCCCTGCACCACCAGCTTCTTCCCTTTACAGTCTAACTCTTGCATGTTTGCCTCCATAAGGAGCTTGCTCTCACAACCTCTTCACGTGTCTACCATGTTGTAATAGAAATGTATTGGGAGATTTGATTGGAGGCAATATTCTATATTTTGTGTGTGTGTTTAGGGGTGAGCATTCAATTTTCGGTTCAGTTTTTTGCCCAAATCAAACCGAACCGAAAAATCGATTTTTTTTTTAAATTAAAACCGAACCGAGCCGAATTACCCGAAAAACCGAAATCCGAACTATGAAAACCGATCTGAACCGAAAAAACCGAAATTTCATAAAATTATCCGAAAAACCGAAAATCCAAAAATCCAAATAATATATATGTATATATAATATAAATATATGCATATATTTAGTTATTATTATATTATTAATATATATATATAATATTAAATATAAATTTGGTTTTTGATTTTTTCGATTTATAGTATATATCCGAACCGAATCGAAAAATCGAAATTTTGTGAAAAATCAAAACCAAACCGAACCGAAATCCGAGAAAAACCGAACCAAATTTTAAATTTCGGTTTAGTTCGGTTCGAATATTCAAATTTCGGGTATTTTGCTCACCCCTAGGCCCTGTGTGTGTGTATTGAAGAGAGAAGAGCTATGAACTAATTTATGCATTTAACTGGACACTCACTTTTTAATTCACTCACTTCACTAACTCTTTTATTTATATCAACAAATCATTACATACATTTATAGGTTTCAATGTCGGTTTCTAGAAATTAATTTACATTTCTAGATCCATCTGAGTAATTCTGTTTTGACAAAGCACACGTGCAATAGCTTCTTGGATTTTCTATTTGTTTTTTTTTATATATACTAATTTCTAGATTACTCCAAATATTTCCTTTTAAAATTTTTATTTATGCTAAATTAAGTTTACTTCCATCATACCAGCATATACATAGATATACACACATACATATCATTGTTCATAAGATAAATAATATAATGGGGATGCTCATATACCCACACTATCATAGACCACATAGTTTCTTTTTCTTATCAATGAATAGATCTCTTTACTTGTATGACGTAGATATCTCGTATTTCCCAAAAAAATGATTCGATTGATGGAATTTGGTATGAGATTGATGATATCAATGAGATTGATACTCAAATACTTCTTCATAGAACATAGTGATTTGACCCCATAAGCAGGACCAAGCATGTTGCCGCCAGAAGCCCATATTTCTTCTAGAGAATCTCCAAATTGTTCCCGAGCAGCTAGAAAGATTAAAAGTTTAACAAGATTAAAAGTTTAGATATTGTAAATAGTATAGGACATTTTAGATGATATTCTTGAGAAAATTATACCATATGATAAGCCCATACCTCCCTTAGCATCTCGTGAAATGTTATGCCACCCCTCCATGTATTGAAATTGTAAATAGCTTTAATGAAGCCCTTCTACTTATGCATGTTACCATTTAATACATTAATCTCACTGATTACTATGAGAAATTTATAATTAATTAAGATCAGCTGGACAACTACAATGCTCACAAAAATAATGATGACCATTTGATGCTTAACGCTAGTAATCATAATATTGATCAATATGCAGATAAAAAATATTATATGGGAACATGAATGCAATAATTTGGAAGCTACATACTAACACCCCTTTAAAAATATAATAAAGCTGATTGGCCACATTGTGACCACTCACACAAGAGTATAATAGTTAATATATTTGAAAAAATAATACTACATTAATATTCATTTACATAATAACCATTTTTCCAATAGTTTTAGAGAAAGATTATAAATTTAATTTAATTAGATGAACTAATTTTAACTGAATCGGTCTAATATCTTCAAAAAAAAAATGCGTATGGACAGTCATAATGTGGCAGTTTAGCAACTCTTAAAAATATCCAAAGTCATCAAGATTAAAAGTTATTTGCTAAAATGAAGTTCACAACAATGGCTAATTAACAACTCATCATTGAACTTAAACCAAGAGGAAAAACCTAGAAAAAACCAAAACTTACACCAAAGAGCACTAAAATATGATCCTCATGGGTCATCAACAAGAAAACAAAGATAAATTAATCCATCTATTATGTAAGCTGAAAATGTTGATAATCTGATAATTAAAAAAAAAAAAAAAAAAGTGAACCACCTGGAGCTGTATTATGTTCCGAGGGTTGGGCTGTTCGCCCCATTAAAGCGGTACATGAGTTGGGTTCAGAACGTCGTGAGACAATTCGGTTCATATCCGGTGGGGGCGTTAGAGCATTGAGAGGACCTTTCCCTAGTACGAGAGGACCGGGAAGAATGAAGCCGAAAACTTTGTATGAAGTTGCACAATAAGACGTAGCTAGAATGGCGGCCTACCGGTAGCCCAAAACGCCTCGTTTTGCATCTGAATCGAGTTAAAAAGATTAGGGGGCATCCCTTGCAGCAACGATGGGTCTCCCATCAGCTGCTGCTGCTGCTGATTTTGCGGCAGCGGCTGTCCGGAGCCGCCCCCAGGTGGCGACCCGAGGGAACCGCCGCCTTGAACTTGAATCGCATTGTCATCTTCATCAAGCGGCAATCTCTCATACGCCGCATTGCTAAACGAAGCAGCCATTACAATAACCGGCCCCGATGCGAGAAGCTGCCCGGCGACACTGCCTCCCAGCACCTGCCCCTGACTGCCGGCGAGATATATGGTGATCCCGGTGGCGGCGGGCGGGGCAGGCGGAGGGAGGAACGACCCCGACAGCGACAGGATCTCGAACCTGCCGTGCAAGGTCATGACGGCCCCCGGGGCCGCGGGCTGCCTTAGGGTGACATTGGTGACATTGCCGGTCCCGCTCATGACGCAGACGCCTCTCTGGCGGCGGCGGGCGAAGTTGGAGACGGCGTCCATGATGTCGCAGCCGTCGGAGATCTCCATGACGTGGGTGTGGAGGGCGTTGGCGCTGTCGCGGGTGATGATGATCGGCGGCTTCGGCTTGTTCTTGGAGCCGGAGGGCCGGCCTCGGGGCCGGCGGTTGACGGACATTTCGCCCTCGCCGGTGGCTGCCGAGGGACTGCCGCCGCCGCCAGTGGTGGAGTCGTCTCGGCCGCGCTTCTGCGACCTGTTGAGGCCGCTGGTTTCGCTTTGCTCGTCTTCGGAGTTTTGTTGCTGGCCATGGTGGTGGAATTGCTGCTGCAAATTGAAATCCCTAGTGTGGAACGGTGGGGGAAGTTGATGCCCGTCCATTTCCGAAAACACTCAGAATCCAACGAATTCTTGGCTAGATTTTTTTGGAAGAGATTTGTTGGATTTAAAATATGTGGCTGCTTAGTGGAGTAGGAAATTGATTTTCATTACAATACAATAAAGGGTGTAATAATTCAAGAAAAGAGAAGGGTTAGTGGAAGGCGAAATAAAGGGCAGAGAGAGAGAGAGAGAGAGAGTGGACTTTGAGTTTCTAATCAATTTGATGGATCGGTATTCCTTTTGGGTCTTTGTTTAATGAATCTAGCTACTCATAATATCTGTAAAGAAGTGGAGAATTTGGGTGTTACCCACCAAAATTTGAGCTGAATCCTCCATCTACGCCAACGACATCAGAGGGTTTTCTGGAGAGATGAAGCTAAATTTGGTTGGCTTCTTGGATTTCAAAGGGTTATTTTTGGATTAGGGTTCTTCGACTTTATTCATTTCTATAGACTAAACTTTGTTCATATATAAGAGGTGGACCTGTCTCTGTTGTGTCTATCTAATGCATGTTCACACTACCTCAGCCAAATGCTCACCAAATTCAACTTCTCTTCGTCCATATGTAGCACAATCAACTAGAAAAAGAGGGGTCCTTTCAAAAAAATAATAATTTGGTCATGATCTTATTATGTTTGTACTAAGAGGGCATTGGTTAATTAGGTTTTCATTGCTTCTAATAGATAAGATCATATATCGATGAGGGATATTAAGGTAAATTCAGTATTGCGTGATATAATACTATTTGCCATCACACCGCACAAGCTATCAAAATAAGGTTGTTAATTACACAATTCCTAAAACTAATCACCTGTGAATATCTGTATGCAACACCGATATAACCACTTCTAAACGTACATGATTAATCAATTATTTACAAATTAATTCTTATATATATATATATATATA
>JAYDZE010004263.1:0-10808 GCA_034509125.1 Monilaria moniliformis
TTGGTTTGAGTGTCCGCGATACCAACCGTGACATCACTTATTCAGTGGGGAAACCTACTGAGTAAGGGGTGTTACATCTTTTACCTTGGATAAGGTAGGTGACCACTCTATATCCCAGTTCAATAGTTAAATTTAAGGTGTTTGGTAAATAATGCGAGGTCAGTGTTTCTTAACTCTCTCCACCTCGATTCGCATGTCGGCCCTTATTCCATTACGTTACACCCAGCTTCCCTAACCCACCCTCCTCCTAGGATAACTTATCTTGATGCTCATCTTTCTCTTGTTACCATTTTCATTCAACTCCAACCTCTCTCACTCGTGCGCGAAAATCTGGGCCCAACTCTGTTGGTGGCCAATCGTAATGGGGGTATACGGCAATAGTGTCGGAGATCTGACTCCATGGCCGCCTTCACCCACCTTACTGTTTTCGCCGTTCGATAAGGGTTTCGGTTTGCCCTAACCAATTAGTTTCGCAGTGGTCGCGCTGGTCTGAATCCATTGCCTTCACCCTCCCATAGCCGTCGCCGTTCGATTTGGGTATCGATTTGACCTAACCGTTTGGTTTCACGGTGGTGATTTGGTCACCAAATCTGAGTCTTATTGTTATCATTTTCCGTTCAATTTGGTCTCTGGTATGCCTGTGATGTGGAATGACCGATTGGTTTCGCGGTGGTGATTTGGCTGTGATGATCGTGTTTCTTGTTTGAATGAGAATGCCAGTTGCTGCACCTTGACGGGGCAAACCTAGAATTCGATGTCACGGGTTGCAGCCATGGTGGTGCTTCCTCCATCTTTATTTTGATGTTTTTGTTGGTCTGTGCCAATTTATTCTAATTTTTTCGTATCAGTTTTTGATTCACGGGTTCATGGGTTTCTATTTTGATTTGGTATCTGGTATGGCTATGATGATCTCTGAGCCAAAGGTGCCTTCGTTGGCAGTGTCTCCTCCATCCTCCCTCTATATTTTGATGTCATAGGTTCACGGGTCTCTCTGGTTTGAATTGGTATATGTGGGTTCCTGGTTTGATTTGGTATATGGGGTTTCTAGTGGCTATGATAATCATTGGGCTATAGTAATTCATTTTGGCCGATTGGTTTCATCGGAATTTAGCCCGATTCATTTTGATCCACTGCACTCACTAAAAAAAATTGTCCGCTAGATCGAAAAATGAAGGGCTATGTACTTCGATAAGCCTCATCTTGGAATTAAATTTTATTAAATCAATACTCCAAAGTTAAATTTTACAAATCATTAAAATAATTAATAAGCATAAATTTTAATTATTAATTTAATTAAATCTACAAGATTAAATGATTAATTGATTTAGCTAATCATGTAATTGATAAATGATTAATTTAATTAACTTTATTTAACAAATTATTTGTTGACTAAATAATTTAGCTAAATTTATATTAATTATTTAAATCTCATAACATAAAAATAAATACCAGTATATAATAAGGGCAAAAATATTATTTTACATCTTATCTATAATATAATCCAAGCAATCAAATGCCACATTTATTTTTATCTTGATTTTTTTTTATCTTACCTACCAAACAATAATATTAAAAACTCTCATCTTGCTTTTACAATATTTTTTTATCTTAAAGCCCGTCTTGACTTATCTATCTTGTTATATCGTACGTCAGTAGAAGCTAAATTTAATAATTGGTGGCCCATTTTTAATTTAATAAACATGTCCAATATTCAATTAAGAGAGAGCCCGGCCCTAAAATTAAAAAACGGCCGATTATCGAATTTAATTTGTAAGAGGACTGAAGGCCCAAGATTTGGGCCTAATTGTTATTAAAAATTTATTTGACCCAAAGCTCTCTCTCTCATCTCTCTTCTCTCTCACGGCTGAACCGCGCAGCTCCTCTTTCTCTCCTATACCTCACTTCTCCGGCGATCAAACCACCGCCGTCCGCCACCAATTTCTTTCACCATCCTCTTCTACTCCTCAAATTGTTAACAGAAAAACAATTTAACCCCAAGATCAAAATTTCCCAAAATATCTTCTCCCTTCCCCGGCGTAAATTTCGCCGCCGTCCAGCTCACACTAGTCCCTCTCCACCTGGACGAGTCATCGTCCGACCGTGTGTGCGCCTCCGACGTCTCCATCAACATCGTGGTCGCCGGCTCCCCCTATTCTCCAACCTCCATTTGGAGATCCTCCTCTTCTCGGCCAAACAAAACTAAAAGTGCAGAAACTTAATTCTTTTCTATTTTATTTCTTATTTCGGTTCTGGTTTTGTTGTTGACGAGTAGCGCAATATTTAGGAATTTGATTTGTTTCCATTGATCATATGATGTTTCCTTTTTCCCTTATAGCTGCTAGCATTAGAAGACTATGATACTTTTATTTTAGTACTATCTCTGCCATCATTTAGCATACTTTGTTTCTATTTTATTTTTCTTGAAACCAAAGTTGGTCAGTTCAGTATCTGTTCGCTTTGACTTGCTTTTCCATGATAGTTCGTCCTCTATTATTGATTTTTTTTTTAAAATTTCAATCTCAGGGCAAGGGTTTTCTTATGGGTTACAGGGGCGGTGCTTTTGTGTTTTTCAATCATATTTGATGAATCTCCATGAACACGGTAATATGTTTACAGAGACGAAATTGGGAGAAGATATATGTGGGATCAAGGACGAGTCGTTCATGATTGATTTTGATCTGGACATTGGAAAGTTGTCTGTTTCTTCACAATCTTATCAATCCTCTTCTGTGGCAGCTGATATATCATATTTGAGCATGGTTGAATCAGAAGTTTCAGGTTCTGATCTTCTTTCAGCTTTTGATTCTATCTGTGTTCACGAGTCTCTCGAGCAAAAGAACTCTGTAGCACCGGACAACAATGCTGATACTTTTAATTCAGTTGGCCAAGCTTACATGTCTATGCAATGCCCAGCTGATGAAAATGATACTAATGACCTTGGTTCTTCTGAACTAGCTGTTGTTGCTGTGCCATCTATACCAGGGGATGCTGAAGCTAATAAGGCTTTGGATATTGACAATACCTGCACACAGAGTCATTCTTTAATTGTATATACATCCTCTCGTAGGAGGAGTGCACGCAATACTAAATCAAGTCAGATGAACGAGTCCCCAAATTCATCAAACTGTAGAACAGCAGTTAACAAAAGCACAGACTTTGATCTAAGTTCCTTGCCAATAATAAGAAGAAGTAGAAGTTTATCTGCCAACCGGGCTCGATCTTCTGTTTGGGGAGATCTTGGTACCATCTTACCAGACATTGATCGAAGCAGTGTGTCAGACAAAAGGTTGGGTAATGCGAGAAAACTAAGACGCGAGAAAGGTGGGAAAGGAAAAAGGAAGGGTACTAGAGATCAGATAGGTAAAAAATCAATAGGGAAAAGTTTGGTTCCCACTGGTCATATTTCATTAAAGGTTAAGATTGGAAATAAACTGTGTACCCTTGGTAATGTTGCTGAGAATTTTAGTGCATCAGGAAAAGATATTTCTGGCTTGGTTGATACAAAGGACAACAAATTGGGAGAGGAAGTCCCAAGAGAGTTTTCAGCAGCATGTGAAAGGAATTTGGAGAAGGTGATGTCATCTGAGGGTTCTGCTTTACGCACACATCTAAAGGTCAAGGGTGCTTTGTATAACAAATCCCTTGATACTTCAAGTAACTTCCATGAGATCCGAAGCCTGGAGGAGGCTGATAACTTTAGAACTTTGACTGAAATCCAGTGTTCTGATGTTGGAACCTCGCCTGATTCAGAAGTTATAAATTCCATTCCTGATGTTTTGCTTTGTGAAAAAGGTTTACCTGATCTACAGGATGATTCAATTTTGTCTAAGGCACGTGTCTCTCCAATGGACATCTCCCATTTGATTTTATCACCTAAGCATTCCAAGAAAGGAAAGAAGAAGGTCAAGCACCATCAGGTTGACAATTGTGTGTTGGGAAGCAAACTAAGTAGTACGGGTACCAGAAATAATGCTACAGAACCTGCTTCTGTGAAAGATGTTTCTAGTTCGAGCCCATCACGAGCTAAACCATATTTAAATGGTGAGGACATGAAGCCTTGTTCAAACTTACCAGTCTGCAACACATTGATACCTTGCAGCAATGGTATAAAATTTCCCAAATGCTCTAGTGCTACTGCTAAGGGAAGGAGCAAGGGCAGGTCTAGAAATGTTCCCAATGAGAAAGCCTCTATAAAGAATGGAAATAAAAACAGTTTAGATGGTAAGTAACTATTGATGATTGTATATATAGACATATATTCAGAAGTCCTATTATCCAGAATATGGAGAAAGGCCAAGAATTATTAAAAGCTGAATCTACATAAAGTCTTTCCTTCAGCCCCCCTGCTCATATTTTACTTATTTAGGATCTGGAGACTGTAAACTAAACTTTTTAATGTCCCTATAAACTTTACAGGAAATGAAACACCATATGATCTTGGAGGAACTGGAGCATTTAGCAATGGTGCAACTGGACCAATTATTACAGTGCAATCTTCAATTGATGGGGCGAGAGAGCAATATGATCCACCTAGGAATGCATGGGTGCTTTGCGATGAGTGCCAAAAATGGCGGCGGATACAAGCGGCACTTGCTGATCAAATTGAAGAAACTAACTGTGGATGGTAGGTACTCAAGAATATTGCAGTTGGGACGCTGCCTATATGGCTGTATGAATGATCATATGATAACAGTTAGACCTTGCAATAAAGTAGAGAGATATATGATTCCTTATTTAAGTGCTAGGAAGATTGACATACATAGATTGTGGCCATTTCTCAGCAGGTTAGATGTGTGTTTTGTGCTTGGTCATGATTTGCTTGGAACTAGGTGCAGGATATTTTTCTTTGACTGTATATATCGAGATAGCCTGGTTTATTAGAAATATCTGAACTGCTCGTCTGGCATTTAAAAATACCTGCATAGAGTTGCTAGTGTAATGTATTCTATGCAATTGTATTTCACCTGAAATTATTTTGGAAGAGACATTCTTGATTTACCATTTAGTATTGAGTTATACTTTACCAGCAAGCTTTTACTGCTTAATCACAATTTCTTGCTGGAATATTGTATGCATAAGCTATACTATAAAAGGGATTACAAATAATCTTTTTTTGGTGGTCTTTCCTTTTGGCCTTTTGTTTTTCCTTCTTTTTGGGTTGTCGTTCTTTGTGCAAATCTTATGTTGTGCATGTCAAATCCAACTTTCAGCAGGTTCGGCAACTTAACACTTCATTAAAGGTTCTCATGCTTTCTTTAATTTATATTTAAATATTCAGAAAGTTACATGTGTATCATTTGTATCTTCCAGAAACTGAATAAAGCTAAAGTTTCCTTTCCATGTCATACTCATAGAAAATCTTTTAATATGTGTTTATCATATTTCAGTCTAGAGCTCTCAGTTAAGTTTATTTAACAAGGGGCCAAACACTTGCCATCAGCAGCATGGCCCATGTTTTGGAAATTTAAGCTAAGTCTGTTACACACCACCATTTCTCAAGAGTAAAATATTAACTAATGA
This sequence comes from Monilaria moniliformis, assembly GCA_034509125.1. Lineage (NCBI taxonomy): Eukaryota > Viridiplantae > Streptophyta > Magnoliopsida > Caryophyllales > Aizoaceae > Monilaria > Monilaria moniliformis. The sequence goes on from JAYDZE010004263.1 coordinate 5,521, forward strand.
AGTTAACAAAAAAAAGTAGATAAAAAAAACGTGTTTAGTGAAAATTATGAGATACCGCTCCTTAATATCAAACACAAATTGAAGCACAGATTGAGCATGATTGGATTTGGGATATACTGGTTACTTTTCGTTTATGATGTTGATGCATTCATATTTTTTGGAAGAGTGATTGATGGGTTTGTTATATATATTGTCAAGGACTTGCCGAGATAACACTGATAAAGCCTTTGCTGACTGCTCAATTCCTCAAGAGAAGTCGAATTCAGACATCAATGAAGAACTGGAAATATCTGATGAGGAAGATGCTTGCGGAAATTTTCTGAAGCTTAATCAAGACCAATCAAAGGGTTTGTAGTTTCTATAATGCTGTCACAGTAGTGGCTCTGTGTCCCTTGAAATTTTGGTTCTCTATGAGACAATATGCCTCTCTCCCCTTCACTGAATGTTGAGTTGATTTTGTTTATTAAACAGTTGCTCAGCAGTCATCGTGGACACTTATTAAGTCGAACTTGTTTCTGCATCGAAGCCGCAAAACTCAAACCATTGATGAGGTAAGCATAGCCACACTCTTTTGCTATTATGCCCAGTCAATACTATTTAGTCTCTGCATAAAGGTTTGTATTATTTATTTAAAATCTTCACTGCAGTGTGCATCATGTTGGAAACATGCTATTGTTTAAATCATCTAAGTTTGTCTATTTCACTAGCAAAGCATTTAGGTGCTTCTACTGGCTTTCGTATGCATGCATTTCTGCTACTGTTCAGACTTGTCAAGATCTCATAAATGTGTTGCTAATGGATGAATAAATATGATGATTTTGGCTAGTGTTCAGTCCCAAACCTGGGATATTGACATGAATGGCTGCTTGCTACTCTAGTTTGAAAATTTTCACCCAATTTTTGGGAAAACCTTTGGTTATAAATTGATTTCCTGTTTCAGCAATGGAAATTTTTTGCCCTTTTGTGTGCTTGAGCTGAGCTTGAGTCTCAGGTTGTTTCTTTATAAGATCATTTACTTAGCTGCTCTTATCCAAGATGATTCGTTAAGTAAATAAGTTTTTTATGCCCCTTAGAAGATTAACTTCAAAGTTGTTTGGTAGTTACATTTAATCATTTATAATAACACTAATTCACATGGTTTATCTCCTGCTCCTTGGTTTTCTAGATACAATTAATCATAGCCTCTTTGGAGTAGACAGATGATTTCTAAGGATAATGTAACATTATATGTGTTAAATGATATGTGGGAAACATATTGTGGGACTAATTTTCTGTATATTCATCAACTCATAATGCACTTATATATATATTACAAGAGTCCTAACACTAACAGAACTAGGAATCCTAACAGAACCAGGAAAGCAATTTAAAACCAAATGCTAAATTACCATATATAATTCCAAGAATATGCTTTGGGCCTGTGTATCTGTTTTAATATAAGGTTAGGCTCTTGTCTAGTTCTTTGCAATTTGAATAGATGGTTAAGTATTGTATTATGCATCTTTCCTTTGAAATTCCTGTTATGTTCTAGGGATTGAGTGGTCCGAACATATGATACAAACCAGTTAATATAGTTGTAATTTTTTTTTTCAAAACCTGCTGAGCATGCTAGGTATATCATAATATCCTAAATGTGAATTATTAAAGATGCATTACCTAGATTCCATGCTCCTCGCTTTTGGCCCATTAAGTGCTGCAATTGTCGTTCATTGTGCTCAGGCTTTTGTGACTCTCTTGGTACATTACAAGTGTATGACATGCCAGTGGGTACGTGCGGGGTCACATCTTCTTATACTCTGCATGTACGCATGCATTCTGATGGTTTGCTGTGTTCAATACTTCAATGCGTGATCCACTTGAAAAGATTTCTCTGTCTAAATAACAGGTAATGGTTTGCCATTGTAAACCTCCATCAGATGGAAAAATGGGTTGTGGAGCTAAATGTTTGAACCGGATGCTTAACATTGAGTGTGTTAAGGGAACTTGTCCATGTGGTGAACTTTGTTCAAATCAACAGGTGCAGAAAGTTCTCTGATTTGACATATATGTAGGTATCATTTGCAGCCATGTCAATAGTTAAATTCTAATGCATATTTCATTGCAGTTTCAAAGGCGCAAATATTCTAAATTGAAGTGGTTCAGGTGTGGAAAGAAAGGCTATGGTCTTCAGGCGCTTGAAGACATGCCTCAAGGACAGTTCCTGATAGAATATGTTGGAGAGGTTATGCATTATCATTTACTTAAGATTTAAGCCTTCTGGTATTTAGGGGCTTCATGTGAACTAATTTAATTAATCTTGGTAGGCTGAAAATGTAGGTAATACTTATCAGTAATAAAGGTGCCATGACAAAATGGTTTTATGTTTATTTCTTAAATCAATTTCCACAATTGTGTGTGGTTTTTCTTATCTATATTTCCATTGAGCTGCTCTTATTCCATTAGTTCCATCAACAGCTCAATTGATATGACTCTCTTATTGGATGGAATATGTACAGACTGTATCTTGATTCTTGCATGATGCACCTTATAGGGCTTTGTGTGTTATATTTGTGATCTTTGTTTTTCAGCTGTAATTGGAAAGTTCCATTTTGGAATTAGAAACTTAGTTGAAAGATGAGCTTTATCTTAATAACATAATATATTTGGATATTTGGATGTTGCAGGTACTTGATGTGCATGCATATGAAGCCAGACAAAGAGAGTATGGCATGAGGGGTCATAGACATTTCTATTTCATGACATTGAATGGGAGTGAGGTTCGTGGTAATCTCTTTGCTATATGCATAAAGTAGGTGACTGTTTCTGTATCATTAAATTAAATGTCTTATGGGTCAAATTTCATCATAATTTTCTCAGGCTTTCTAATCATTTGTTTTCTAACCTGTTGACCTTCATAACTAAGCTAGTTCTGATCACTGTTGCTTGTTTGCGTCAATATGTGATCCCAAGTGTCTGTTTTCATGACATTTCAAGGAGATTTGAATAGTTGTTATGTTGTTGCAGTGTTACTTGGTTAATCTTTTTATTTTTTCAAATTTGAGGTTGGAAATCAAATGATGTTCTGACATGGGACAATTGATGAAAATTAACAAGAAGATCTTCAACTTTTGGTGGTGTTAGTCTTCTCTGTCCTTTTCTCTAGAGAAGGCATCAGATGATTTTATGTGTATACTTTCACATCCTTTATATAGCAGTTATCTTAAAGTATACTGAATAAATCGTTTCAACATCATTGTTGTGATTATAGTATCTACGTATCAGAATTCTTGAATTTTCCAAGTAGGTTCAAATAATTGGATAGAGGAACCTAATATTATTGCTTCAGTTTTCAACTCTGGGTACAAGAAGTTGAGATCTTCATACGGAGTGAAAGACAGAACCACCGAATGCACTCGCTAATATGTCTGCATTAGAAACATAACGCACAACCATGAAAAGGGAAACACACGAACAGAAATATGACAGGAAATAGAAATATGAATTGAGATGAACAATGATAATCCCCTTACGGGGCCAATCCTCTAATGAGGCCCTATGGTAAATTACCATCCTTAAACTAAACTCAAGACTTAACATCCCTCTCAAACCTCAAGGGATGAGAATTACAATAACTACAATAATAACTACTGGATATAACCATCAAGTAACTCCCCAATAACCACCAAGTAACTCCCTACTAACTTCAAATAACTCCCCATTAACTTTATCATCAAGCAATGGTATCAGATATTTACTAGTAAGTCTAATATTTTGGTTTTATCGCATTTGCAATAACTTCATACTGTAGCAGCAGAATGATGCTATATTACAGCTCAAGTAATTAAATGCTACATCCCGCAATCAGAAAATGCTTTAGTGCAACTTGATTGTTACGAACTGGTTTTAATCTTTCACAAAATTGTAGTAAAGAAAGCATGATTATCTCATTTCTCTCTAGCTTATTGAGATCCTATTGTCGTTGCCTTCTATTTCATTTAATGTCAAGTTTCTATAATTGATATCATGGTGCTAAATATATGGAATTCACATCCTCAAGATATTCATGCTTCTACTCCAGGTGATCGATGCATGTGCTAAAGGGAATCTGGGTCGGTTTATAAACCACAGCTGTGACCCTAACTGTCGCACAGAAAAGGTATTATTGTCAGGGAACCTCACACAGTGTGCTCTTTAATGTAGTTTGTGATTATGTAACTTCTTACTACTGTTTTTGCAGCTTCCTGTCAATGTAAAATTCTTGTTGAACTAGTTGTGTTTTTAGTTTGCAGAACCTTCTTACCATTATGTGATTCTTGTTTGACACCCTAGGTTATAACACAAGAAAATATTGCCTTTGTTCTGTTTTCTTTTCATTATGTGTTTCATTTTCAATTTTTGATCAATTATTATCTTTCTAGTAATCTTGTGCATGTGGTTTGTCAGGCGTGGCTAATTATGCTCTCTTTGAGCTGTCTTTGTTTTCTTGTTCTTTTTCTCACCCCATTCTGTAGCACACAGAACACATCAGCTGCCTCCTTGGTTGATGAAGTGCAATCACTCTTTCATTGTCAGCATTTTGTCAGTTCACATCTCTGTATATCTGGAAAGATCTCGGTGAACTGGTTGTTGGCTCTTTAGCCTACTATTTTCTCAAGAAAAAACTTTTCACCTGGTATAAATATAAGATCTTGGCGAATTAGTTGTTGGATCTTTAACCTACTCTTTTCTCAATGAAAAAACTTCTCACTTGATTCAGAAGCAGAGCACTCTTGACTAATGTAAAATTACCTGCATGTTTTTTTGGTCTGGAAAACTTACTATCTCATTGCTAATTTGCTATACTATTTCTTCCAAGTCGAAAGATTAATTTTCCCTGTTTATTCATTTAACTAATAAGAATTACACTTTTATGGGCTTTTATTTGTGTCATGGTCTGCAGCTTCAAATAAATGAAAATTTGATTTGGGTTGTCACAAATTAACTGAAGACTTTGCTTGGCAGTGGATGGTGAATGGGGAAGTTTGCATTGGACTATTTTCTTTGAGAGATATTAAGAAGGTAAATTACCCTTTGTTCATTTATGCGTTTACGGCTACCTTTCCTGGAGTGGGGAAGAAGTGATACATTGTATAGCTGCTGCATTTTGGCTTGCTTCCTGGCTCGTTCACAATTTATATTCTGATTCAGAGCAATTTTCTATGTGCCGATAGTTGACAAGCTTTCTTGGACTTATGCTTGACAGGGGGAAGAGGTTACATTTGATTACAACTTTGTACGTGTTTTTGGGGCTGCTGCCAAAAAATGTGAAT
>JAYDZE010004274.1:0-10807 GCA_034509125.1 Monilaria moniliformis
ACTTCGTGAGAGCTACGGGGGAAACACGCCGGGCTCCGCCCAATCATCGACTTACCCCATGTCGATGCCCCAAGGGGCACACACCCAAGAGCTCCCCACCCAGCAGTTGGATGACATTCATCTTTCTGACGAGTCGACGGGCCGCGACGTTCGAGCGGCATATATCTCAGACACAACGAACGGATCTTCGAGGTGTATATCGACACAAGTGAGGATCTCATTGTCGGAAACCAACAAAATCCAAAGTGTTTTAGGACAAAGTTTGTCGCTGCTACAACATAAACCGACCGACATCTACCTTGATGCGCACGCAGAAGAAGATTTGAGTTCATTTCGATCGAGTTAGCCATTAAATCTCCAAGTTGTGCAGCATCTACAACAACTTGGACAATGATTGGCCAAGCGGCGCAAGCGATATGGATATTCTTAAGGCCGCTATGCAAGTATACCAAAACGATACCGGCAGACTATTCAAGTATGTCTCCACTTGGGGAGGGGGGGTCCGGAACGTAGACAAGTGGGTGGGTGGCATAGATTCGGCGCCGAAGCGCACGAAGCATACCTCGAGCGACCACTACTCTATAAGTGGCGACGAAGGATCCGGATGCGCGAACGAGGGAGCGTCGGGGGGGTCGAGTCGATTCAGTCAGATCAGAATGAAGGCGGCAAAGAGAAGGGAAAAACGTGGGCCTCGAGTAGTGCGACACCTCAACTGGACTCAGAGTAGATGAAGACAGCCAACAAAATGCTCATGTACAGGTTGTTGGTGAAAACATATTCCAAAAACAATAGTGTTATGATGCCTGAGTAATTTGAATTGCACTAGAGATTGATTACCAATCTCCAAAAGAATGTGGATATGTTGCTGAAGGATTAATATTTTTATTTTTTTTTATTATGTAATCTTAGAAATTATAATTATGTAATTTTCGATTTTCAATAATGTGTTGGTAGGATTTTAAATTATGTAATATTAGAAATTTAAAATTATGTCATTTTAATTTCTTTAATGAAATTCACATATTTTATTAATTCAAAAAATTATTTTAATTAAATTATATAATAAATATAATAAATAAGAAATGAATTGAAAATTAAAATATGTGTCTCATGAATATTGTAAAGGAATGGATGGTTAAAGGATAAGGATACTCTGTTGTTTTTTAGTTAAGAGATGAGGTAAAAAATATTGTGGAACTCACAAATAATTGATGAATAATATAAATGAATGAATGATTAAATGATTAGGTTGTAGATGAACTTAGTTATTTAACGTTTTCTTATTTGGTTTATTTGCTTAAACTAGTTTAATTAATTGTTTTAGAATTTTCTAGCCAGTACCAACACCGCAGCACGTCCGGGTCTGAAACTATAGTTAATTATCAATATTTAATAATCACTTGCATTGTTATTTTTCTATGTGAGAAAAAGTGAATGGTGGGACTTGATTTTTAAATATGGACCTATCTATTTGCACAAAAAGTCTTCGCTATTTGCATTATTATATAATTTATTTATTTTGTTTTATTTTTATCTGTTCGAAATTTGTTCGTGCATACTGATATATTTGAATTTATCAGAACATGAATTAGCTCGTAAATTATTAACTAATTACCATTCAGAGCTATTTTTAACATTTATACTTACTAATATTACAACATAAAGTGTGATAAAACTTACTATTTGTTATAATAAAGTTCACCCCTTTAGAATATATATTTTTTTTTAAAAGAAATGTTATGCTACATATTTTATCTGAGCACCATTTTCGTGTAATTTACGTTATCATTATGTGTTTTTAATTATACATTTAGTTTGATTCTAAAATCGCAATAATTGTTATTGACATTATTAATTTTACAAATAACATAAAAATCAAAGATTGATTTATTTTTTTATTCATTTAATTAAAGTTATAGAGAAAAATAACAAATCAAGTTTTCATTTTTATGTAATTCGTAGAATTAATGATGTCGATAATAATTTTTTAGGCATTAGAATCAAAATAAATGTATAAAACAAAACAAATAATATTAATATAGAATAAACAAGAGTCATACTAATAAATGATGTTCAAATAAAACATATAGCTTAACATTTCTATATATATATATATGGATGTAATTAAAATTTGAATCAATTTTTATATTTGTTAAATTGGTTTAGTCTTAATTCTATGTACAAGCCGATAAAGAAAACAACCTAAACCCAACAATCAAAGGTCCAGCTGGCCTGCAGTCGTGTCGTGACCAATTATTAAAGCCCAATTAAGCCCGCAGTAATACTTTTAAATGAATAATTTAATTCATAATCCTCATTTTACTTACCATAATTCTTCATATAAAATAATAATAAAAGCTGATTATGAATTTACTATTTCTATATATTTTCTACCCAAAACCGTTTCATATATTTATCTATTAATCTTTTTCTTTAAAAGTTGGGTGGATGAATGAGGAAAATAATGTGACAAAAAAATCATAAATTATATAACTTTGAACATTAGTAGTTATTACCTTTTTGGGCTATTTAGTTAAAAATTGTTGTATTCGACGATGGCACGCTTTTATACAATCTTTTCCAAAGAAACACCTTATACAATCTTCGGTTTATGGATCTGTTGGTGGTTTTTAATAGGAATATTAATTCGGTCTGAAATTTGTGAGCTAATTTGAATATTCTACTAAATTTAAAGGGTTATGGTTGAAATTTTTTAACTCAATAAAATTTCAGTCTGATTAGTCTGCACTCAATTAGCTCGCAATTGGCCCTACATGCAACTATTGCCTATTCTTCCGGTTTGTTTGACGTCTGATGCGATATTTTGACGTTATTTTTGATCGAATGAATAACTATACAAAAATAAAATAAAATTAATTTTTCAATATATATCTAATGTATATATGCATTAGTGTTTTACTAATATAATATGCATTAGAGTTTTACAAATATAATATAATAATAAATAAATGAATTGAAAATTTTAAGTTCACTATAAAAAATATTTTTAATTCTTAAACATACTTTAAAATTTATAGAAATATATTTATATTTAATTTTAATTTTAAATCTTAAATTAATTTTTTAAATATATCAAGATTCCTCATAACTTATTCCTATACGTTAAATCATTCAACAACTCAAGATCAATCAAACTTTATTTTTTCTAATGTCAATTTTTTATTTTTTATACTAATAATATTTAATCGTGTCTGATTTAAGTATATATTTCTAAGTTTCCTCAAATTAAATATTATACTATATAAATATGAGTAATTTTTCTCATTATCTATTAGAGAGATCATGCATTACTCATTAGTTTAATCATTAGCTTTCAATCCGATTAGCTCGCTCGGCTAGCCTGAAACATGAATGTTTTAGGGTTAAGGTCGAAAATTTCTAACCCGATTATCTCGCAATTCGAATAAGACTGACCTGAAATCTGATTGGCTGGCTCGATTGACATTCCCAATTTTCAATGTTATATTGATTTTGTTACTTTTTTTGTTAAATAGTATTTAATTTGGGTCTATGAGTTATACGGATTATAATTATTTTAGATGAGGGGTTATAGTGTATAAGATGGTGATTATGAATATAATTATACTTTTTGAATAAATATAATACAAATACGTGTAATTTTACATTTTGTTTAATTGAATCAAAAATTCCGATCCTGTTATAATCAATCCCAATATAATTGCTGATTGGATATATAAAATCTAACATAATGTAATATTATAAATAGGTTTAAAATAAATAGTAAGAATTTAGTTGCAAAATTTAAGAATTGAACCAAATGAAACTTAACTACAGAAAGTGGGATGTTTAAGCGACGTATTTATGCATTAAATTATGATTTTGATTGAATACTTGGGTCAAGTCGCCTGTAAACGACAAAGCCACTACAACGAATTTACCAATTCTGATTTTCTTCTTGGTGTTCTTGCCAGTTAGAACACCAACTCAGCTAATTCCGCATAATCTGGAATATTCATCAATTCGCCAAAACTGTTTCTCTCCTTAATCAACAATATCTTTTAGTTTTACTCTGTCTACTCCAATTGGGCTCTTGTTTTTCCTTACGTTTCATTCGTCAATGCACAATTCTTGATTTCATAACTCATAACTGTTCTTTTGAACTTCCCTGTTCTCCTTTTCTTTTCTTTTTTAAGAGAAAAAGAATATTCATATAGAGAATGGTGGATCCGAACTGGGAGCTGAAGAATTGCTGTCAGCACGAACAAGTTGTTTTTCTTGTTACAATTGGCGTTTTCACTCTTGTTATTCTTGCTGTAAGTTGCTTCTTGCTCCCATTTGATTGCAGAGCTCACTTCCTATTTCATGTCACTTTTGTTTCTTGTAAAGATCTACGTTGATGGAATGAGGCCTCCCTTTTCTCTTGAAATGCTTCAATTTCAAGAAGCGTATATTTCAAGCATTACTATGATGTCGCCTGCATTTTTTTCTGTTTATGTAATTTCCCCCCTTTCTGTTTGGTAGACTTATCTTCTGCTTTAGTTTATGTTGGTGTGTCAATAAAACTTCAAAACTGATTTGCTTGGGTGCTCAGGAAAATGGTAGATATTTGCAGCCGAAACTGCACTGCTACAGCAACGACATCATCATCGATATACTCGTGAATATCATACTGTTCTTTGACTAGTACAAACTAACCCTTTATGCTGGATCAATATCAGCCTGCTTATTTTGGATCAATGAGAGGAAATTGAAATTGATTTTTTTTTTGTCATTAAGTGATTTGATGTGTTGAAAGTATCTGTGCAATAGCTTAAAACGTTTATAAGTTTTAATCTTTGATATGGTTGTTAGGAAGAAACGTGACAAGGTCAACTAGCTAGAGATCACGGTGAAAAGCGGGTCAGGATTTGAGTTTGGCCAAGCAAGCCTGCTCTCGAGTTATAGAGCTCCAGTGTCGCTTATCTTGATATATCAGTAAGACAGAAAGTGCGTTCGGAGCCTCTGATGAACCCAAGTGGCTTGTGCTTGCTTTAGATAACATGTTATGAGCATTAAGCCAGAAAGTGCGTTATGGATCTCCAATAAGCTCAACAGTAGCCTGTGCTTGCCCCCCCTAGAGCTATCCTTAGATAATTATGAAATCCAACCATTATTAATTAATTTGCCTTGCCTGTGTTCTAATTTCGTGAAATTTGAAGCTTGCCATAGCATGATTCATTTTGGTCTTTTTGTGGCATCACGATTTGTGGAGCATTTTCCTTTTTTATATACTACTGTTTGTTTTTGGTGAACACAAGAAAGTTCATTTTGCCTGCCAACAGATTTACTTAACATCACTCCTTGAAATTCTAATTTATCCCATTTTACGGATAATGATATTGACAGCTCTGGAGGACATTTCTACTGACACCTTTTAAGCTCATCACTGTATTTCTTCATGAAGCGAGCCATGCAATTGCTTGTAAGCTTACATGTGGTCAGGTAAAAATCCTTTTGTTATATTTGTTTTCTCTGTGAAATTGAAGCTTGCTTTTGATCTACTGAAGTTCAAGTATTACTTATACATCTAATAATTGTGTACTCTTTTTTAGATATGTTACAATATGTACTCCATATTTCCTGTGAATGCATTTGAATGGTACTCAAACTTCCTATACTTTGGCTTATATTTTGAGGAAAACTATTATTGTAGGATATATGAAAATGCAAATTAGCAACAAATATGTTCATCAATTATAATAATTAGACTGACAAGAATTTTAACATCATGCATTTGTGCCTCCAAAGAATAACTCTTGACTAATACAGAAGTCAGTCAAGATATACTGTAATGAGAAGTCATTTAGAATCTGAACTCTCAAGTAATACGATATTTAGTTATCACTCTCTTTCTGGAAGTCTTTCTTAATGCTATGACCCTGGTCATTTTCACCAATTCCTTTGTGAACAATTGAAGCTCTTAAACTTTCACAAAATGTTATTAATTTTGAAAAAACTCACTTATTAAAGATTGTAGAAATTTTAGTTTCATACATAATCACATCTCATAAAGTTTTCATATTTATCTCTGTCGTATTTCAGCATTAGGATTTCACCGCTCTTTATACATGTAGGTAGAAGGCATCCAGGTTCATGCAAATGAAGGCGGCGTCACTCAAACACGTGGTGGTATTTATTGGCTGATCTTGCCGGCTGGATGTAATACTCTGTTTCTCTTTTCTCTTTTTGGCAAAAATGTATAGCATCCCTATGCATGTTTGTTATTCACTTCCATCTTTTTCTTCCAAATTTACATGTTTTTTTGTGTGTGTTATTTCTTCCCTATTTTAGATCTTGGTTCATCATTTTGGGGTATGGTTCTTGTACTTGCATCAACAAAGCTTCTCACTGCAAGGATAGCTGCTGGTTGTCTTATCCTTTCCCTTGTTATTGTCTTCTTCATTGCCAAAAACGTAAGAAATGGCAAATGTTGTTTACATGATCAGCATTGATTTCTAATATGATATTTTCAAAAGTTATTATTTTCTTGATCCATGTGGTGTCTTCGTGTTCTTGATTTTGTACATATCTTGCTGACTACTTTCTAATCAAACAGTGGACACTGCGAGGGCTTTGTATTGGTATGTAACTTTGCTGATAAGTCTACTTTGGTCTGTACTGATTTGCGAGGAACCAGTGATTCTAATCTTTACATAATACACCTTTCAGGATTTATCGTGTTCATTGCTATCATTTGGGTGCTGCAAGAAACAACTAAAGTTCGTCTTCTTCGCTATGTTATTCTTTTCATTGGTATGGTATTATCTTTAGTATTACTAAACTTGTAAATCTCACTTTTATTCATTTCTTTATAGTTTCCCTCACTTATGGTTTTTTCCTGTGTCTCAGGTGTCATGAATAGTTTGTTTTCTGTCTATGGTACAAACTCTAATCTATCATTAAGTCAATTTAAGTATCGCAGATCGGAGCTCAAAGTTAATAATATATGCTACCATGCAGATATATATGATGATCTGATATCTAGAAGAGTCAATTCAAGTGATGCTGAGAAGTTTGCTGAACTTTGCCCCTGCCCTTGTAACGGGGCTGCATGGGGAGTTATTTGGTAAGCAATGTTAAATCGTCTCGTATGTAAGGGTATTTAGTATTTACGAATGAGGGAAAACATTTACTAATATTTGGTTCCCATATATGCCTGTAATCGTGATGTCCTATTTTCTATTTTCTTTTTTCTTTTTCTTTTTCCTTTTCTTTTTTAAAGTTGAATCATGATATAAACTGCATTTTTAAATTATTAATTGAACATTCTTGCATTTGATGGTCAAAACACGTAGTGGATTCTTAAATAATGAATTTAACGTTTTCTGCAGGGGGGTGATATCCTTCATATTTCTTTCTGGATCAATATATCTTGGACTTGTCATCTTGTCGTGAGGTACTCTATAATGCGGTTGTTTACTATTGAGTACATTTAATTTGATTAAGACTTTCTAATTCTCATATTTTTTGCTAAGCATTACTACCTTGAATCTAATCCACCACTGCTATTGCTGATAACGGGAAAACCTAATGACATATTATTTCGTAACTCAGCTAGAAATAACTTACTAACACAAATAATGGTGCCACTTTGGAGGACCCGTGGTATAAGAAATTTTGACGATCATATATAGGGTAAATGTGACTTATTGTTCCAATCTATGCGGATTTTTATGTCTGTGTCCCAACATAAGCATTATAACAAATCAGTCCGTACGTTTTAAATGGGTTCATATTAATGTCCTCACTCCCGGAATCGAACCATTTGCCTACATGACAGTCGGAAATCTACATTGTATATGTGCATACACTTGACACTTCAATAATAAAATAAAATTAACAAATCCCTAATCAAACGGTGAGCATGACGGCCCGCTAGCTTCCTTTATTTTCTTCTCTATGTTCTTCAACACCAGTTGGGCCTTCCACACTACTAGCTTACCCTCTGGCAACAATCCCTTGCCCAACACCTTCTGAATAGCATGATGTCAATGAGTGGCACGTTGTCCTTTGACGCCTTTCCCTTCACCTCCTACGGCACCAGAGACTAGATGAGGCAGTGGAACTTGTTCTGAAGCCTGCGGAAGTCATACCGACCTTGCCAAAGTATCCAGGATGACACTTGTCAAAGAGGATGCGGTGGTGGTGCATTCATCCTGCGTGTCTGCGACCTATGCTTGCGGAGCTTCTCGATACGATCGTGCCTGGCGCTCATGTGGCCGCGTTTCTTGCGATTATTCTTGAATCTGAAATTTCGAGGTTTTCTGTCGTGAATCATGTTAGACCGCGTGAGTTCTTGATAAGATTTTCTTCCAAAATTAGCTTCATCGCCCCCTTCTCGTCTGCTCATTTCTTGTCCCAACGAGCTTTTTCATTTTCTTTCTCTTTTTTTCAACTTTTTTTTTTTTTTTTTTAATTTTTGATTTGGAATTATACAAATTTGATTTTAGCAGGGATGTAAATTGGGTCAATCTGCTCGAGTTCGGGTTGATCCTATCAGGTTATTTGGTTACGGGTCATTTGAGTTATGATTTTTTCGTATAAGAAATTCTCAACCCTAACTCTAAATTATCGGGTTTTGGGGCTAATCGGACTCGAGAAAATTTTATTAATTTTTTAATTAATATATTAATCTTGATAATTATATATTTCTATCAAACAAATACGTTTATAAATGAATATCGCTTCAACTCAAAACTAATATTTAACTTTTAGAGAAGTAAGAATATACATTTTTTATAAATGATTATTGTTTTTTAAATTTTGAAGCTAAATGTTTCATATTAAGTTACAGTAAAATGTAAAAAAGTGAAATGATAAATATAACTTTCGAATATTGAATCAAAATACATTTTTATATATATTTGAAAAAAAATCTTATTATACTAACTTTTAATTTTTTTTAAAAATTAGAGTAATGAAATTTGAAAATTAATTAATGAGAACTCGCTAATTTTTGGTTCGACCCAATGGGGCTCGGCTATCTTCAAGCCAATTCTATCGGTTTGCGGGCTATTTGGTTTAAGGTCATTTGGGTTGGAATTTTTTTCATGCTATAAATTTTTAACCCTAACACTATCGGTTGTTGTCGGGTTAATCAAGTCAACCCATATATTTCAGACCAAATTAACATCCTAGATTTTAGTTCATTTCTTTGATTTGTTTGTCTATTTTAAGTTAATGGAGTGTTTGCTAAATAAGGAGGATTTAAGTGAAGAGGAAGCAGTGGGATGACTTCATTTCTTGCTCACCAATGGCAATGATGCTTTAATTAGTGTTTTTCTTGTTCTCCTGAGAGCCAAAGGTGGGACCTTTGAAGAAGTCTCTCTATTTTACACACACCATTAGTAAAACACATTTAGGTCCTTGGCATTCGAGTTCTTGTTCTGAGGGATTTGATGGGGCAAGAAGAGGGTAGTCTTGTTGTGGTAGACGGCGATGGGAGGCAGAAGGAAAATGATGGTGGGTGTAGGGCGGGTAGCAACGGCAGCACATCGAGTGGTCGTTGAAAATTTAAGACGGAGGCTACGGATTTGAGTTTATGGGGATTTGGAGAGAATGATGAGAAAGAGTGAGTACTGAGTAAGAAGGAAGGAGTACCACCTAGGCAAATCGTGCCAACTAGGACAAATTTTAAGAAAAGAAACTAATACTCGATTCAATTCGAATAATTCGAAAATCACTTCGAATCGAATATCGGATCATATGTTGTATTTCAAATATATAAGGATACCAAATCAGAAATTTAAATAATTTCTGAATGCAAATTGAATATAATGATATTCTCCTCGGTTCGATTCGATTACTTCCCTAAACCCAAATGACAATACTTATAAGTGATACCTTTCCACCTGCAGTTATTGTAAATATATTTTCTTATGTTATCATTCACAATCATGTTCTAAACTTTCTGATAAATTTTATAAGAGAATCACCCGAATTAAATATTTGAATTTAGTGAAAATATTATCGGGATCTTCAGCTCAAGATCCGGTTTAAAACTCAGAATAACCTCATGCCAAAATTAACAAGAAAGGACCACGTTGTAATTGAAATGAGTAGGACCTAAATTATTTTTATCCACAGTCATTTGAATGAAATGTATGTCATTTTCCAGTATAAAATTTGAGACGCTGGCGCTTGGTTTCGGTCGCTTTCTTTATTAAATAAAATAAAAGTTCTTTCATTTTCAATTTTCCGTACTATTCTAACCACTAAAATAATCCTGGAGAAGTCGAATTACTTACTCAGTTGTCGTTATTATGAGACCACACGATATTAATTCATATTTTCAACAAGAAAAAGATAAAATAATTGAAAATTGAACTTCGGTTTTGGTGATAAATTAGAAATGTGATGGCAAAAGTAAACGCAATTTTTGATTGATGTATAGTAATTTCAATTTAGAAAATGTCACCTCCGAATATATAGATACAATTGAAAATATTTGTTTGTTGGTGTGTGTGTGTATATATATAATATATATAGGGGCGAAAATCTGGAATAATAATGTGATAAAAGAGTGGCTACATGGAGCCCAAATCATGATAAGTTGATAGGTAAATCTATTGTTGCATGTGACATTTATATATATTTTGTCTTTTAATATACGAATCTATCTAGTTGTGCTACGGTGACGTCATATGGATGTATGTTTTATATAATTGATAGGGCTAATGATCAGTGGCGGATCCATACAACAAATATAGGAGGGGCGGAAAAAAAATTTAAATATAATACTTAAATATGTTTTTTATAATAAAGTAAATAATATATTACAATTCAA
>JAYDZE010004285.1:0-10806 GCA_034509125.1 Monilaria moniliformis
TGTATTTATCTTCAAATAATACATATTAATTTTTATTTCAAACTATATCACTATCAGTTCGGTCATCTAATTAACTCCGTTACCATTTATTGATACCGTGCTAGTATAATATAAAAGAAAATTAGTAAAAAGCGAGTTCTAATCTCTATTGGAATACTTAAAAGAAAATTAGCAAAAAGTGCATGTGGTGCAGTGGAAAAAGTGTATTATAATATTTAAAAGGTTAGGGGTTCAAACCCCACCTGCAGCAAAATTAAAAATTCTACTTTTGTGACCGGTTATTCAGTTAACCGAATAACATAATCGGTTCGGTTCCGGTTCTGTAGAATGGCTCTTATTCGGTTCCGGTTAACCGGCCGACCGGTTCGGTTATAACCAAACCGGCCGGATAAGAAGCCCTAAAACTGAGAGCGTATACTATAATGAGGTTGATAATTAAAATGCTCTCAGACAGAAAAGGAGGCTGATAATACTAAGTTTCTGTTTGATGCATATGGTTATTCATGTTATGTTAGATTATTATAAGTAATTTATATATTTGGTTGATATATTAGTCAAACATAAAGGCTCGTGCTTCATACAAATGTACAATTACGTGTCTAAAAAAATACTTGTAAATGATAGGTTAGCGTGTCTGGTGCTTGGGGTAAGATAAGTTATCAGCCGCATCCCTTTGCTAAACTAATATGACTAATACCCTAACATGGTCTATTATAACATGGTGCATTTTTGCCACTATAGCAGGCGGGCCGCGAATTTTTTTAACTGAACTATCAGATACCCATTTAATAATGTAGCAGTAAGATTATTTAAGTAATCAAGGCCTTATCAAAGATACCAAACACAGTTGTTACAAATTTGATATTTTATTGTTTGCTTGATTTTTTATATAATTATTATCTGACAAATTTACTGTTTATGTTTTTTCTTTATAAATATTAGAAATACCACCATCTATCTTATAATAAACTATGTCCTAAGCTATCCCAGCATAATTTCAATTTAGACCAAATAAACCCCAACAAATAATAGTTAAAAATTAATTATAATTACCATATCGATAATTGGGATTAGAATTAAAATTGCAGGCATCCATCTGTTTAGGGGACCGTTGATCTTAATTACAGGCCGTTAAGTTAGGGACTGATAAGTACGGCAATCATATGGCTTATCATTACTTCTCCGGCCGATATTATTTCATTAACTTTATTTTTTATGGAGCATGTATTTCATCATTAATTCTTTTATTCCACTCAAGAAATACAAGAATGATACAATGAAGCTTTTTTTTTCTTCTTTTCAAATTGGAAACTTTAAAGGTGAAAATGTGTGTTGGAGATATTTTTATAAACATATGGAAAACTGAAAACACAAATTATGATTATCCATGCTTAATTATTATATAGGTATATGCATTCTTACAAAATTTAATTAACTTTAATATCCTTGCTTATTCTAATTTTCTAATAAGATAAACTCATTTTGTATCTAAAGTTGTTTAAAGTTATGATGAATCAATTCATTATATATATAATAATTTATAAGGTGATGCGCTTATCATTTAAGTAGCACGTAATATTATGCATATGTCACAACCTATCCTATCCTTTGAGATAATTATATCACGTCAAAAATATAAGGTCAAAATCAAACAAGGATAAATGTTGGATAAATGTAGAAATTTCATTAAAATTATTTTCTTGTTGTCTACTATATAATTCTTACGTCTGAAATCAAACAAAGATATTTATTGGATAAAATAGCAAGTATTGAAATTATTTTGACCTTTCATTCTCTAATATTCCTTCCATTCCCAACTAAATGTCTGAAATCGTCAAAATTTGTATATGAAAAAATAGATAATTTTACTTTTTATTAGTATTACATAAATTATATAATTAACAAGAATAGAATGGGAAGTTTGAGAATATTTTATTGGAAGCAGTTGCCGCAAATCTTCTTCATAAAAACTGTATTAGTGAGGTCATCAAGGTTTTAACACAGGATAACTAATGTGTTAAATGGAGTTTGTACATGCTATATTTTTATTTTTTTAAATATTTTTTCTCAATGAAGGATGGATCATTAGCTAATCATAGAATTTGATATGGATTTAAGCTTGGGTCCTCCATCTTGGATTGTTCCAATTGATCTCAACACGCATGAGTGTAGGTGCAAATTATGGCGTAGTTAAGGGGATGATGAGAAAGCATGGCAATGGGGCCAATGGCGACCTCTGCTTCTTTTGTTGCGTAGCGTTGGCCGTTGAGGGGCCACATGCTGCGCTTGTGGTTGGAATTTTACCTCAATCATCCCAACTCTCAACCCCCCTGCCTCCATTACTCTCACACTCCCTCTTTCTACTCTCTAGCTACTATTTTCTCTCATATTCTCGCTACAGCGCTCTCTCTCTCCCTCTCTCTCTCCCTCTCTCTCTCTCTCTCTATCATTGGTGATTCAAATTTCCAACTCAGGTGCTTAGTATATACCCTTTTCATTTTGCTTGTCCAATCACCTTTTGCTGCCAATATAATACATACTTGTTTGTTTCCGTTCGCGGGCTTTTGTTGCAAGAGCTTCCTGATTAGGGCTTTTTCTGCTCTGGCATTACCTATATTTTGCAGTTGTTCTTATGAATCAACTTGATTGTGATTTTCTGTTTAGTTTCTTTTTAAAAAAAAATAAATTAATTGAGGATTATTGTTTAGCGAAATTTGGAGAGCTACCTCTGAATTGCTAATTCGGTATCTGGTAATGGGGGTGCAATTTCCATTGTTTCTGTGTGTGAATGAGTGTGTCTTTTGGAGGTATAGATGCTTACGATTGGGAATATGGCTTGCAATTTTGCTTAGGAGACATGCAATAATTGGTCTGATTACCCGTGTTACTGTCTTGGCATGTGAAAATATGAAAAAGTTTGGGCATTAAGGTATCAGTTTTACTGCTTCTAATGCCCTTTTCAATGGGGAATGTGGTAAGGCGGGTGCCATCTTTATTAACGGTGTAACTGAGGTCAATTTCATGTGTTTATAAAATGAATTCAGTGCTATACTTTCCAAGAGTTGGGATTGCATGTCTGAGTGTGATTGAAAGTTGAAACTGTGGATTTAGCTTATAACGGAATGGCGTGACTAACATCAACTCAATTCGTTAGCTATTCTTATCAAGAATTCAGATCGCTTCAATCTGTTCAGGATCCTAGCCTTTCAATAATATGTTATGCCCTCCTAAAAGAAGGAATGTTATATCGAAAGGAAAATGATGAATGCCTCCCTTGTAAGACCACCCCTATTTCATTTTTCTTGTATTTCTTTAAGTCTAAGCAGCCATTCTTTCTTGGTTATAATTCATCATAGGTCACAAGTGGTATTTGAAGTGTGTTGGTTTGATTTGCTGAGCAATAACAGGTCATGCTGTGGACATTTCCAATTGATAGTCAATTTGATACGATGCTACTCTTGATCAATAACTGAGGTTTCTATGTGAAAGGACTTAAATAGTACTGTATTAGTTTCAGCAAGAACAATGAATGAACAAGTCTCGACTTAAATGAGAAGAAGTTGATCTGCATTAATGAACATCACCAGTCGTGATACTTAATTTTGAGGACAATCTGCATGAAATATCATAAAAAAATTTAACCTAATGCTTATGCCGGTCTTCTATTTCTACAGCCTACAAATTCTGGGGAAATGCACTAGCACGGGCTGTCCGCTCTCTGCGTCGAACATTTATCCATCTCTTCGTGTTAAGCTAAGCCGCAACAGGAGCATTGAGTCAAATCCATGGCTAAAGTAAATGGGGTTGTATATTCATCTGCGAAATCACCGCAGCACCCTAAGTATATCATAAACCAAGGAGCCAACCATCATAGACAGGGAACAGGACATTTATCACTGTCTTACCTGAAATTCAGCTCAAAGAAATTTTGGCCTTTAGGTCGAAAATTAAATGCATACATTGAACCTCGGGGATTTTCTTTGGTATGCCAATCAACAGAAATGCAGGATACAGAAACAAAAGAGCGTGTCAGGCACTACCGTGATGGTTCAGTTATATCCAGGTATACATTGCTTTGTGATAGTGATAAATCGCCAACTATGTAACAAAATATGATTCTTGATGGCCAAATGCTATTTTGGATTTCAATCTCTTGACGAGCTTTTTCAGATAAAAATGAGTGAATCTTACATTTCTAGCAGCTATTTTATGGTTATATTATTGATTTTAGACAAATGTCCTGTACTGTAATCTTTTAAAATTTTGTTCAGTGGTGCTGAACGTCAGATTTTGCAACAGTTGTGCACTATAATATTTTGTATAGTCAGGATTGTCTCATAAGCCAAGCTGTTCTGAAAGTTAATTTTGACAATTTATGCTTTTGTTGCGTAGATCTCAAAGTGGAGTTGAGCATCCCATAGAGACTGGCAAAACCATCTCGTCTAGTCAGGGATTAGCTGAAGCATGCAAATTTGTTTCAAATGATGCAAAATTCATGAATGAAAGGGCTAGAAATGATATTGTACTTCTTTCACGGTATAATGACTGTCCAATATCTCAGCACCAGGCCATTCTCTTGTTTTTTTGACTTAGCTTCTAGAAAAGATAAATGGTTCTACGTAAGATTTTTCATTTTCCTGTTTCTATTGGTTCTATAGCTTCAGCATTTTCAAGAATTCAATCCAGATGAATAACCTTCATATCCACTCGGTAATACCTCCTATTATTTACATTTTAGGGGCATAATGAAGTTGGATGCTCGTGCACGACAAGATGTTGCCTTTCTTGGTTCAGAGTTCCTCAAACTTGATGGTAAGCATTTTTCAGCCACAATATTGGAACGACAAATAGACTTAGATTGAAGTGATTGTACAAGAGAAATAAACTACTCCGTAATATGCATGTATAAGGACTTAACTTATCTGTTTATTTTATCTGCATTAATCTTTTAGAGACATATCCAAGCATATGAACACAACCATGAATATCAACATTTACAGATCCAAGTACTTTAGCGTGTTTTAGAAAATAGTCTAAAAGATGTATATCATGCTGAACTGAATTATGATTCATCAAATGAATAACTACTTTTGTTATTTGGAAGCACGTGCTAGGGAAGACACAGAGAAAATTGATCATGATGTAAAAAAAAGAGCTGAAAGGCTTCATCATGTTGCTAAAGTAAGGAATCTCCATTTCATAACTGTTAAAAGTTAAAGTAAAGAAGATCTATAATCAACCTCTTCTTGTTACCATGTGCAGATTCTGAAAAACATAGCTGAGTCGAGATTGAAAAGTGCTGCTGACAAACACTGGAGTGATGGTGCATTAGAGGTCAGTATGGTGCTTTAAGCTACCTTATAGAACTTTTCTATCAGTCAGAACATCTTCATCTTGAGTTGCATTATTTTTTTCCAATTAAAACATGGTCTTTTTGTAGTGTATTCTTTTTTCCCCGCTTTTCTGAATTTGATTGCCATAGTGGTTGAATGTCTTCTACTAAATGGCCAACATACTAAGAGGCTTGCTTAAATTTTGAACGAGGATCAGCGGTGTTCTGCTTGCTGAAATAGCTTTTTATGCTCTTGTTCAGGCTGATTTGAAGCGAGCTGACTTTGCTGCCAAACGACGTGCTATGGAAGATTCTCTGATGGCGTTGGAGGTATTGTTATCAGATAAGTTTGTTAGTTTTGCTAGATAGGAGAAAACTTTTCCTAATATAATCATTTCAAGGCGAAAGTTTTATTTGTAGATTTTTTCAACTTCAGTTGCCCTTCACAAGAAATACTTCTCCTTTCCTTTTATATTAATTATTTGAGGATTCAGATTTCTGTTTGTTGGAGTTGCAGTTTCTCAAAAACATTCATGATATGATGGTGAGCAAACTGCAGAGATCGTAAGTTTCTAACAACAGTATGTCTTCCTCATCAATCAAGATATATGAATATTTCCTGACTAAAATCATATGATCTGAGCAGGAAAAGAGATCCTACAGATGTTACTGAGGCCAGAAGACATGTAACGCTTGAAAAGAATGGGAAAACTCTTGAGTTTCTCCCAGGAGAGGTATCTACAGATCGTATTGATGCCATTCAGGTTAGTATAGACAAGATTTGTACTTAAAAAATGATAGTAATCTAGTTACAAATCTTTATTCCGAGCCTTTATGTAATACAGGAAGCTTACGAGAGCATGGCTGCTGCGCTTTCTGTAGCTGATGGAATTGACTATACCGACCCTGAAGAGGTCTGATTAAATTGAATACAAACATATTCAGTAGATTCTCTATTCCCAATTCTTTTCCTGTATACTTATTCTCTGTTTGGAGCAGTTGGAGTTGCTCGTGGCAGCTCTTATTGATCTTGATGCAATGGATGGCAAAAGCAGCGTATCTCTATTGGCAGAGTGCTCAAGCTCTCCGGATGTCAGCACCAGGTATCTGCTACCGTTTCCCTTGATCGTTTTTGCACCATATCTAGTTCATCAACTAGGAATAAACATCAATGTTGTGAACTTTACGAGTCAGGTTTTCTAGTTACCTCCACATACGTGCATGATCTCAGAATTTCTCATTTTTCGATTTTATGTATCTTCATTGAGCAGGAGAGCACTAGCAAATGCATTATCAACAGCTCCATCAATGTGGACTCTAGGAAATGCTGGCATGGGAGCTCTGCAGGTATAACTGTTCCTAGTCACTCTCTTGAGACCATTTTCCCTCTGAAATACGAAATTTAACATGCCTTACATGCTTGCAGAGGCTGGCAGAAGATAGTAATCCTTCAATCGCGGCAGCTGCAACCAAAACCATCTTTGAATTGAAGAGACAGTGGGAAATAGAGGAAGGTGATAGCTGGAGGTTCATGATGAACCAAAATGCTCAAGTAGATAACAAAGATGCTGATGATACTGAAACTAATTAGGAATCCATATTCGTTTATAATGTCTAGACTATCTTTGGGTCCTTTTTACTAATTTTCCTAATGCTTATTCAAATCTTGCTTTTGTATCATTATCTGTAAAATAAAGTGAATTAAGTAATGCCAATTTAGTACATTGGAAGGATAATCTCCTTTGAAATGCCATTAAACAGTTTGTAAAGATGAGGATCCTCTTCTTTGCCCTGAGGCGCTCGGCCAAGAAACGGGCTAAAACAGCTTCGTTCTTGAGAAACAGTGAGAAACGAGGTCGTTTGAGAACCACAAAGTAGGTGATTCATATCCAGTGGTATAAGCTGAAAAAACATGTTCAAAGCTTGTTGAATAATGGAGAGTGCTAATGACAATATATTTGTGTTGTAAATGTTTGCTTGATTTCTTGTTGGCGGGTATTGTGTATGGTGTGAAAAATATTAAAGGTGTTCATTTATTGGATTAAAAAATAGAAGACTGAGATTTCATAAAATTAGATATAATTATAATTTTATCGGAACATCATCACTATAGGGGTAAAAATGTCCAAAATTATATTAACCCCGTGATAATTAAGGGTAGTTGCCGGTTATTATTAGCGTCATCAATATATTCGAAAATATATTTCATCATAACATTGAATGTACATTAGCATAACATTGAATTTACTTCAGCACAACGCAAGTATATTAACCCACGATATCAACAAATTCGACAAAATATAATTCAGCATAACATTAACATTTCATCCAACAATATTTACGCATTAGATCCTTCAATATATGTTTTCATGTCACAACCATAATTTCTTACTTCCATTACAGTACATCCAAACCCATCGTATCCCCCCATCAACTCGTTGAATAATTTGAATGTGGGGGTTAGACCAATATTGGCCTTAGCACAATCCACTATAAATTTTCTAATGAACCTGATCAGTTCTACAATTTAAGCTCATGAATTGCTTGTGATGATCCTTGACCATTGGATGATTGTGTTCCTCAACGAAATTATGAATAACATACCTGACATATTCACCCTCGGACACGTATTTGAATGATATTCTAGAATCACATTCACATCTATTTGATTAGCGTCTACGTTTGCTAACAAAATCTTCTTGTGCATGCAATGCATCTAAAATCATCCGTCATCTTTTACCTTCCCTACTACACACTACATAAAGCCACATAATCAATTCACTTGAAGATTTGGATCCATATTTGCGCGTGTCAAAACCCACCGCACGAGTATAATTATCGTAAAACTCATTACATCGTCTAATGTCTTAATTTTTTTTGCTAGCAACAAGCATCAATTCTTCTTTGCATACATGTATATACATAACTATAATGAATGTTAAAAATAAGTAAAATTAATACATACACCTAACATGTTAATTGATAATCATCATATCTACAATAACCTAATCATCATAATGAACCATCACTATCATCAATACAGTACGAAGTACCATCATCACATCTTTAGTAATAATGAGAATATGTGAATGTCAAAACAATAATATCAGCATATGATATATCAGGATATGATTTAACCTATATCATTATAAGGCATCCGTTGTATAAGCATATCATATGGTATACATCATTATATAACTAATAACTCCATAAATCAAAATAAATTAATGTTATGAACAATAAAATAAACATCAATCAAATATTATCACTATAACCCATATATATTATCAGTATGAAAACATCAACACTAATGTGAATGTATTAATGTCGCAACAAAATATTAGCCTAACATATAATATATATCTTTATGACTTATGCACTATATCATTATAACACTCAATATATATTATTAAATAACTAAACTAAAAGAATATTAGTAACAATTAAATTGAATATTGGTACATAAAATGTCAATCCAGAATCATCATATCGGATCAATATTAACATTATATACAATATAGACTATCATCATTATATTGTTAACAATAATGAGAATGTGTGAATGTCAAAATAAGCATATCAGCATAACACATTATTTATATCAGTATAAAACGTGTTATGTATCAGTATAACACGTGTTGATCCTCATTTTACACAAATAGAATAACAGAATGATTAATTAAGCATACCAACATAATAAATATAATATGAACAGACCGATTAATTAAGCATACCAACAACATCCATAACCCAAATTCTAATATCGATCAAACAAAACAGCAAAATTATTATGGACAACAATGAAAATACATTCTGAGCCATTATCGACATCCATTACGTGATTGTTATTACTCCAAAAGTATCACAAAACCTATGATAATGCTATGGATAACTATGTGGCATCTATTGTGCTGAATTCGGATGGACAGTTTCTCAAACGACAAAATATAAATGTTCTGCAGATTGTTAAACCTTGCTAATTTGCTCATATGGTCGGAAAAAAAAAAACAAAGTCGTCGAATAAATAATACATACTGCATCATATAATCGTCGAATCGGTATGAATTTATTGAACTTACTGTATGTACCACACATAATTGCAATTATTTAATTTTAACCCTACTGCACGTTGCCTCTGTTGATCGATAAAAAAAACTGATAACTGCAAATTTAATCACATTTGAAAGCCTAAAATCCCTCTCCAGTAAATTTAGTATATTTCCATAACTGAAAACATATCATATGACATACATGTCATTTTGGATCATAATCTAATACAAAAAATTGCCATATGTCGTTGATCATGTCGTTGATCACAGCCATCTGATCTCAAAATCTTGTGGTTAAAATTCGGTCTTAATGCAACATTAAGAAATTATTAGAATTTAAACTCACCAATATATATACACATATATATGGGGCGTCTAGAATAAAAACCATTTTTAAACTATGACCTATGAATTCGTTGTGGAGTATGTATGAATTTATTGAGATTTTGTATGAATTTAAAAATTGAAAAT
Source organism: Monilaria moniliformis (assembly GCA_034509125.1). Taxonomy (NCBI): domain Eukaryota; kingdom Viridiplantae; phylum Streptophyta; class Magnoliopsida; order Caryophyllales; family Aizoaceae; genus Monilaria; species Monilaria moniliformis. The sequence goes on from JAYDZE010004285.1 coordinate 9,853, forward strand.
TTGGCATTCAAACCTAGAACCATGAATGCATTCAACAAGGTGATGAATCTATTTTAGATCTTCATGATCTAATTACTGAAAATTGTTCATAGTTTATAGTCTAAAAATTGTTCATTTTTTTATAACTGGACTAGACGTATAATATTACTGAATCCGTTGTATATTTTACTGAACTCAAAAAAATAAAATTTACATGGATTTGAATTTTGGAGGTGGCAAATTTATTTGTCTTTTGAGTTTGGTAAATAATACAGTACGTACCATGCAATAATAAAAAGGAGACTTATGGACTCGCGATAAGAATAAGACTCATAATACTGAACCCATATATATTAGTATAATGTTTTATGCGAAATGATTAACACATTGTGTGATACACAATCGTGTACACGGTTAACATGCCCTAATGCCGTTCTTGTGAATTTTGAGCCTAAATGTGGTTAAATAATTTGTCTTTCTAATGAAAATTATTAATAATATTCTCAACATTTCCAATAGTGAGAAACATAATTCTTTTTTTATTATTATTTTGGGGAATGGTGGATTAATTCATACCACTCTATTTATAAGATAATAATCTTGCTACTTAAAAGATTGCAAAACATCTTATCCAAAAATAGAGATAGATTTAAGGTTCAGATTTATTGTCATGCAATCCTTAATAATTTATTTGTTCATGAAAAATGATAGAGGCAGATATAAGTGCAATATACTGCATGTGCAAATTGTAGCTCTGCCACCTAAGTCTGCACGGGGACGCAGCCGGATTAACAATAATTCTAAGGAGATTTTGGTTTGGTGAATGTGACGGATAGATAAGATTGATAGAATATAGTATAATTTGATTATTTACATTATTTAGTTTTGTGTTTGGATTGATTGTTGTATAGGATAAATTGAAGGATTATAACTAAAATATAAAAAATAAAGACAAATAAGATTTATTAATATATA
>JAYDZE010004296.1:0-10806 GCA_034509125.1 Monilaria moniliformis
AATGGAATGGGACTATTTTTGGTGGACGGACCAAAATGGCAAAACAGGTCTATTTTTGGTGGACGGAGGGAGTATAAGATATATAATTAATTTTAGTATATTAAAAAATATAAAAAATTACATTAAATATTTTATATTGTAAATTTATAATAAAAATTACTAAACATTACTATGCGCATCAAATCAAATTACAAAATAAAAATTAGACAAAATAAAAGAAAGAAGTACAATGATAGAAAATAAACAAACCAAGTTACAAATTAAGAGTGAAAAATAGAAAGATAACTCAAACAATATAAAAATTATATATATAATTGTGAGTGCCGAATTTCTTTTCCTATATGCCTTATTATGTTGGCGACTATTCACTACGTAACTGACATATGTTGCTCGACCTTCTAAGACATCATAAAAAATAGGAGATTGATAGAGTATATTAATATCATTGCACGAACCCGGAGTTTCAAAGAATACATGACATATCCTTAAGTCAAATGATGCGACAACTTCCAAAATGACCGTTGGTTTTCTACTTCTCCATGTATATTGTCTGGCCCATGCATTATTCCATTCCCAATGCATGCAGTCCATACTGTCTATCATGCCCGAAAAATCAAGTTGGTCTACAACATAGAGAATTCTAGCCAAATATTACTCAGTACATCTTATGGGATATGTGTCACCAAAATAGTAAATAACACTTTCTACAAAATGTATTAGAGCTTCTTTCGTCATAGTTGAATTTATTTGTAAATATTTATCAACGGCATCGGATGACGTCCCATATGCCAATACCCACATAGCTCTTGTCATTTTTGCAATGATGACAAACTTTATCTACATGTAGCATCACGACTCTCATAAAAATAGTTATTATTAGCAATAAGGGATTCCACTAGCCAAAGAAATACAAATTTGTGCATGCGAAATCGATGTCAGAAGACTGTCCGTCGGGTTAGGACCAAAGTAGTCATTGATCAAACGCTCCACGCCAATTTACCTATCACAATACGTTTTTTGACTGTAAGAGTTCGAGTTCCTACAATCAGATTAGGATTCTTAGGATTATATCCTCAATGATTGCACCAATTTGACGATTTTATTGAGAAACTCGTTCTTCTCATTCATCGAGTGCGATAGTATCGGAATCATCAGAACTTGAATCTGATGAAAGAGAAGAGTTTTCGTTGGAAGACATTTTTTCAAGTGGAATGAGTCAATTATGTGGGGAGAATATATTGCCGATATAGATAATGAGAATTTTGTGTTATCTTCAAAAGTGTTTCACAATTTGTTTATAAACTAAATATATTTGCTTGGAATCTGATGTGTATCCAAATGAGTGATAGACATGTGACTCCAAATATTTTTACAGTAAATAGATGATAGACATATGCATGTGTCTCCAAATGCTTTTGCAGTAAATGAGTGATAGACATATGCATGTGATCTCAAATAAATGGGCGGACTAAAATCACACGAAACTTACATTACATGCGACTAAAACTACACCGAACTTATATTACACAAACTTACATTATATAACTAAAATTCCACCAAACTTATATTACATAAACTAAAATCGCAAATTAATATTACATAACTAAAAGCACACCAAACTAATATTACGTAACTAAAATCACACAAAGTTAATATTACTTAAACTAAAATCACACCAAACTAATATTACATAGATTGAAATCACATCAAACTAACATTGAATTAAAATCATTCATTTTCCAAATACAATTTCCATTAGTCGGTGTTTCATCTCTTCATCTTCTGGAGATAGTGATATTTCGCCAACAACTAAATCAACATTTATTCTTTCATCTTCATAGATTTTTTTTTTCATCTTTTCACTCTCTAACTCCAGTCGAGTCTTCACTAGCTCATTCTAACTATCTTTGGCTAACCTTAGTGCACGATTTTTTGCAGTAACTTGTTCATTAGCATAATCATATTGTGTTGCCTTACCTTATCTTTTTCTTTTGCATTGTCTCTACTTGTAGGTAGAGAATTAGTTAAATTTCTAGATGTCAGAGTTTCTGGATTTGAATGATAGAAAACTCTCCAAATTCGGAAGTCTTTGATCTTTTTGAGTTGCCACTACTCCATTGATTATCGACGGCTTTGTTGTCAGAGAAAACAAGCATTTGATCATGAAGACTCTACTTGGAATATTTACTCATAACTTTATTAAATACATTCAAATTTTGAAATTTGATATCGTCTGCTTTGTAGATGTTATGATCTCCATTATCAACATCTTGGTTGCTCATTTCGCTCAATTTTTGAGTGTTTGCTTCCCTGCAAGCAGCCACCCATTTGTTTGCATTTTCATTAAGTCGTTTTCATCGACACTTCATAAATTTGATGTTTCTTTTATGAATCTAAGCTGGATTGTCTGCTTGACTTTCGTTATATAAATTATGCACACGTGCCATAATGATTCTCCCTTTTAAATTTTACCACGAATACCATCTTCGTTGGCATAGATCTAAGAAAATATAAGTGATACACCTTGTTTTACACCCCAACTGATATATTTTGAGCCCTTCTGATTTATTTTTTCCGAGCTTTGAACATCTCAAAACAAATTGTGGCTGATATTTTCTAATGTGGAAAATTCTTGAGATGTGGGAATTTGACATAAATTTAGAAAAAAAAATAGTTTTGTGAATATTTAGAGTTAGAGAAAAATTGAGGGTTTTGATGAAATGAGATATTTGTAAAAATTTGGAAGGTAGGATATTCCGATGACTTTGGATAATTTTGGGAATTTTAATTTTTTTGGAACCAAGAGCTATAATTTGAATGATTTGGATCAATGAGTTCTAATGATACCAAGTTTGTGGGAAAAAATACAGGAGATAAATAGTGATAGCCTGATAGGATTAATTTTAATTTGTGTGTGAAATGTTGATATCTTGGAAATGATATATATACAAAAAAAATCTCATAAATTTCTATATAATATTTAGTTATTTTCAAAATAATTTTTTTTACAATATCTACTTATTTTTATTTTCTTTATAGAATATTTAAATAAAAATAATATGTTCACTTAATCCACTTCTTTTTTACCTAGAGGCTGCAAAAGTCTTGAGTCACATTGCATAGCCGACTTTTTTTTAATAATAATGTTATTTGTTTTTTGGGCGTGGCCCTTGGAGAATTCTGGGCTAACTCGGTCAAAATTAGACCGAATCTTCTTGTGCGTGTGCGTCAGAGCGCCCTCTAGGCGGCATGCATTGTATGCAGTGACAACTCTCTCCCAAAAAATCTTAGATTTTTGTTGGTTTTTGACAATCGAATCTTCTCTTGTGCCAACATACACCTCGGAGATTTGAATGTCGTCCAACCGCTAGGCGGGGAACTCGTGGAGGTATGCCTCTTGTGGTGTCGACATGGGGTAAGTCGACGATTGTGTGGAACTTGACGTGTTTGGACCGTAGCCCTCACGAAGGAACAATCTCACCATTAGTTTTGGTTGTCGTCGCCGGACATGTTGGCTCTAAAAAATTATAATAATGTTAAGAATATGAAATTGAGAAAAAAAGAAAATGGACATGGTGTGAAAAATGAAGTGAAAGAAAGAGGGTATTTATAAGGGGTTGGGATGGATAAAATAATAATAATAATAATGATAATAATAATAAAATAATAATAATAATAATAATGATAATGATAATGATAATGATAATGATAATGATAATTATAATGATAATGATAATAATAACCCACTAGACATTGGAGACTGTTGGGATTTTTTTTTTTGAATTTTCGTATTTTATAAAAAAAATTAAATATTGCGTCATGTTGACGCCCACTCACAGGCCCAACGCGCGTTGTCATTAGCCGCGGAGGAGTGTGTGTGGCGGGCCAGCTCGCCCGTTTTCCCTCCGTCTCGCGCACCCCATCACGCCACCCCACCCGTAATGCGTATCGCGTTAGTCTCGTCCCCCCGGAATGGACCACGAGCAGTACATTGTGGGTGGGGTTAAGGGGGCGGGGCGGGGCGGGGGCGAAGGCAGAGCTTGACATTATACACGCGCAACCAAAAAATTTTAAAAAAAAATATGTTTATATAGCATATTAGAATTTAGATACTTTGTGATTTATTTAGGGGTATTGGCACCTAAATGCACCAACTTTAATTGTATTTTGGTTTTTTCCATCAATTTTGAAATGAGTTAAAAAATACAACAACTTAATTGTTGTAGCAATTTTTCCACAAATTCAATTTTCGTCCAAATTAAACTCGAAATGTTGACATGGACAAATCGGACTTTGAGAAAAATGATGTCGTACATAGAATCTTTAAATATCGTCGTTACATTGGGATTTACAAACTAAAATAAGAAATCTTTCATTAGAAATTAATTTGTAAATCCTAATAAAATGACAATGCTTAAAATTGTATGTATGACATCGTTTTTCTTAGTATTTGGTTTGTCCACGTCAACATTCTTATTTGCAATGTAGGGTTTAATTTGGATGGAGACCAAATTTGTGGAAAAATTGCTACAACAATTAAGGTCGTGTAATTTTTTACTTCTTTTAAAGTTTATGAGAAAAATCAGAACGAACCCAAAATTAATGTATTTAGGTGCTAATAACCTTTTTATTTACAGTGTATAATAATAGAGAAGGGTGCGAAAATTGTTCTCTTATTTTTTTATTTTTATTTTTTTTTTAAGGAACTTAAGTTATCTCTTATAAAAATTCTTTTTTTGTCCCAACTAATTTGAGGACAAATATTATTTTATTTTTTATTTTGGATTTTATTTAGAGTTCACAAATCACAATGCCAGATAAAGAATATTAGATATTAAATATTCGAAATTGAGTTATCTTCCGCCAACAACCGTAACACCCCAATCCCCATGACTGACCACTCACCAAAAAGCGGAGCACTCTCAGGCGCCGTCAAACCACTCATTGCCTTCAAATTCTGGTGAGCACCCTAAATTTCTTCAGAAAAGTTTTGCAATTCCATCAATTTTCATTGCGTAGAACTTGTTCGGTAAAATGCCTCAATGATTTAACTATATTTTCTGCATCATCATTATCTCAAAATCCTGATTCTAATAATTATCCTTGTTGTTTTATCAACTCTGGATTTTATTGTTTTTGCAGATGAACTGCTGAAGAGCGATGGAGGGGCTGAGCAGCTACAACTTCACTCCTAAACCTCATCCTTTTCATCAAAGCCCTTTAAAGAAACTCTACAACATCAATCATAACAACAATGCTTCTTTCAAAATCACAGCATCACCAGCACCGGTTTTTCCACTTCCAGACGGGAGAAAGAGATGGAAAAAATTCCATAGAAAGAGTCCACCCCGAAGCTTTGTACCAATTCACAGCAAAAACCCTCATGTCGTTTACAGAGACATCCAAAAACTTGCCAAGGAGGACAAGCTCGAAGAAGCTCTTGGTATATTAGACTACATGGACCGTCGTGGCATCCCCACCAATGCCACGACGTTTTCTGCGCTTATTGCTGCGTGCCTGAGGGCGAAATCCATTGAGGCAGCAAGACAAGTACATGCACATATTAGAATAAATGGCCTCGAGGGAAATGAATTCTTGCAAACGAGGCTAGTCCACATGTATGCAGGTTGTGGTTCCATTGAGGATGCGAAGAAGGTGTTTGGAGCTATGACCGTTTCTAGTGTGTATCCTTGGAATGCGCTGCTTAGGGGTAACGTAGTGTTGGGGAGGCGCAATCATCGTGAAGTGTTGGGTTCGTTCTCTGAAATGCGGGCTGCTGGTGTGGAATTGAATGTTTATAGCTTCTCTTGTTTGATCAAGAGTTTGGGAGGGAATCGAGCACTACGTCAAGGGTTAAAGACTCATGGATTATTGATCAAGAATGGTCTATTGGGGAGTCTTATAGTTAGGACTAGTTTGATTGATATGTATTTCAAGTGCGGCAAGATTAAGCTGGCGTGTAGTGTGTTTGAGGAAGTCGAGGAGAGGGATGTCGTGTTGTGGGGAACAATGATAGCAGGTTTCGCCCATAATAGGTTTCAAAGAGAGGCGTTGGAATACACAAGGTGGATGGTGAAGGAGGGCACTACAGCGAACTCTGTTATATTGACTAGCATTCTTTCAGTAATAGGAGAAGTGTTTGCTAGAAAAATAGGACAGGAGGTTCACGCCTACGTGATTAAGACCAAGGATTACTCGAAGCACACATTTATTCAGTCTGGACTGATTGATATGTATTGCAAGTGTGGAGATATGGTTTCAGGAAGAAAGGTATTCTATGGATCAACAGAGAGAAGCACCATTTCTTGGACTGCTCTTCTATCCGGTTACGTTGCAAATGGGAGGCTTGAGCAGGCATTGAGATCTATTATATGGATGCAACAAGAAGGGTTCAAACCTGATCTTGTCACAATTGCTACAGTTCTTCCAGTTTGTGGAAAACTAAGGGCATTGAAGCAAGGGAAAGAAATCCACTCTTATGCAATAAAGAATGGATTTGGGCAAGGAGTATCAATCGCGACATCTCTGATGATGATGTACTCCAAGTGTGGCATTTTGGACTATTGCTTAAGAGTGTTTGCTAACATGGAGAGGAAGAATGTGATTGCATGGACTGCCATGATAGAAAGCTACATAGAATGTCAATGCCTATACGAAGCAATTGATATCTTCCGATCAATGCAATTATCTGAGCACAGGCCAGACTCTGTCACACTGGCAAGAATAATGAGTGTCTGTGGCCGGCTCAAGGTTCAAAAATACGTAAAGGAAGTCCACGGGCAAGCTCTGAAGAAAGACTTGGCGTCTGTCCCTCGCGTTGCTGCCGAAATTGTTCGCATGTATGGGAACTGGGGAGCCATTGATAAGGCTAAGTTGGCTTTTGAGGCCATTCCTATTAAAGGGTCGATGACTTGGACTGCCATCATTGAGGCTTATGGATGCAATGGTCAATATGAAGAAGCTATACATGTTTTCAATAAGATGATATCAGATGGTTTTTCTCCCAACGAGTTCACTTTCAAAGCTGTCCTACATGCTTGTGAGCAGGGTGGTTTTGCTGATGATGCAACGAGGTTCTTTACTTTGATGACTCGAAGATACAAAATCACAGCATCTGAAGAGCACTACAGTAGCATCATCGGCCTTCTTACTCGTGTAGGTCGAACTGAGGAGGCTGAGAAGTTCATAAAACTAAGTTCAGTCTTGGCTTTGGCCAAATGAGATCAAAGACAACGTTGAAGCGGCATTGCTGCTGGCGCAAGCCGCACGTGCCCTCTCATAGATCTGCTCGCTTTGGCTGGTTTGGTAGCTGCGGCCTCCCTCACGGCCTGGCTGGTGGCTTCGCAGCCGCATTGCTGGCAGTTAACTGAAAGGCTATTCATAAGTTTTATGTTCAAAATTTGGTTGAGCAACTGTTGGTTTCGGTTTCAGCTGGTTATTCTCATTTGATGACCCAAAACTGGATGAAAAGAAGGAAGTTTTGAGCGAGATTGTTGGTTTTTTAGTATTTGGGGCAATTAATCGCCATATATCCTTCAACTCCCCAATCCAAATATATTAAGGTTGGCCCTTTAATTACTATGATCCCAAATTTTTTGTTGCATTAAATAACCATTACAACATTTCTATCATTTCTTGAATATTATTCCTAGCGAAGCTTGATTTTTGCTTTTTGAAATTCTCCTAAGGTTCTCTTGTACTATTATAAAGTATATGGGGAATTCTTTACTTCAGTATTTGAATGAGCAGAAGATAATTAATTGGAATTTTGAGAATTATACATATCAAACGATACAGTCACAAAACATCAATATTCATTTATAAAACTCTCCCTGCTCCTCTCAAAATCCTCTTCCTGTTACTAAAGCAACACAAATGCAAATATAGCAAGTACCAAGATGTTACATCTAAAACACAATTACTGTGAGGGGGCCAAATGTTTCAACTTTGCTTGTAAAATAGCCCCTGCTTCGTCTGCTATACTTCTCTTTTTGGCGGCCACCTGCATTTCATTTCAGTTAGGACCAGAGAAGATTGCATTGGAAATTGTTCAGAAATAACAATATTCTTCTTTCGTGACATGTATACAGTATGGTAACAGGCTCCTATTGCTCACCTGTAGTCTGAAATCTAATATCAAACATGTCCACAGTCTAACACGATATGTTTTGCAACTTTAGCTTTGTTTCGATATTTGTTTAAGAGCATTGCATCTTTTATGCCTGGGTGCTCAATGTAATGTACAACCTTAATGAATGAAATCGGCACACTGGGAGTGACTATGCAAAAGGTCAGAGACTCAGAGGTGCTAACAAGTAACAAGAGGAGAATTATTAGCATGACCATATGAGACAATGTTTTTCGAAATTCAAAAGTGGCACATTCCCCATCCCTTTTCAGTCAAAAATATTGTAACACTTGATAATGATTCACAGAAGGAAAGTCATGATAATTTTGGCACATCTCCCTGCTCATTGGGACTTGAATAAACATCAGTTTCACTAACAGGTGCTTCAATATTGTACGTCTCTGATATTCAATGTTAACCTAATGGATTGATTTTTCAGAAAATTTGTTATAGGCCTGCTTCTACCTTACTGACTAATCTTTAGGTTTCAAGTCGAGAGAACATCCTTCAGGTGAGATTCCATGTGTAAGATGTACACAGCACTAGCTTTTTTCTCCTAAATTTCTTATGGGAATACAATAATTGGATGTCGACTACTCAAAATGCACAAGCAAGAGAAGTTGCTAATTCAAAATATTAGGAAAAACTGGCATCTTATTTAGAAATACAAGGTCAAGTAAAGGAAAAGGAGGACACAATATTAAGAGTGTGTTCCAACCACAAACCTTGAGTAAGTTTTCAATTCCAAGGCCGAGGATATAAATAAATCAAAAACTCGCGTAACAGATATTAACATCTGAAAAAATGATGTGAGTTCCAGAACACGTACCTCGAGAAGTTGTTCATAATTCGACTTGAGCAAAGCAATTTTACGCTCGCAATAATCTTTGCCTTCTACCATAGTTTTCTGCTTAAATTGAAACATCAGCAGACTTAGGACTTCAACCAACAAAACATTAAAATCAAAGACAGACCAGCCACTAAAATTATTACTAGTTGGGGATTTATCTCAAGAAATATGCAAGGCCAGATGATATCAAAGAGTATAAATTGTATCTTATCAGCAGACTAACAGGTTAGGAGATGGGTGGGACTAGAGACTACACAAACATAAAGATCTAGACCAACTTCACAAAGTCTTAGCTATAAAGATCATCATATAATTTTTTTAAAGTGATGGCATTAGTCAGTGTTTAACCTATGTGACTTTTAGAAGCACTTTAAGCCTTTCAAAACTATGAAACGAAACTCATGGAGTATATGACCATCGAAACCCATGGATTACTGAGAAGAATAAAACATTGAATGACTGACAGCACAGCACACTATGAAGGCTGGTGCAGTAGATTCATGCTTTCACCATCGTAAACATATTGACTTGGCTAAACATGGTGGATGAGAAAAAAGGGGTTAAAATAGGTTAAGAATATAAACCAAAAGAAGCAGCATCTCCGGCTTTATAAGTAAAGGACCATGTATCATCAAGAGTTTACACAATAATCTCAACAAAGTTGTTAATTGCCACCCCTTTCTAATCTCACTATAAGATGTATATACTCAAAACTATCCAGAGTCGCCCCTTATGCAATATCCTATTAAATTGGTTGAGAAACATAAGCTTTTCCAACCCAAAAGGCCGTGTTGCCTTTATGCCGTTAAATCCCCATAATGTTCGTTGACTATTCCCAACGGCTAACAGCTTACATTTCATACATGTATCATACATATTGAACTGGACGAGTAAGTTCGACTTTCCAGCTATAAACACACAAAAGCTCTTGAATCACAATACAAAACTTTCACATTTATATACCCGTGTCTGCATTATGTAGCATACCCATCAGGGACAAATCACAACTTCAATTGCTCGGATAACTGGCAGTATAATAATAATAATAATAAAAGCCTCATAAATTCAGCAAACCAACATCAGTTTCAAGAGATCCGGCACTACAAAAAGCGAGCTGTAAAAGCAGCAAATTGTGATGTGCAAGGCGCACTAATTAAGCAACTCCAAAATAAAAGTTAGGGCTCGAGACACAATTCTATTGTCCAGAAAATAAAAACCATAAACAAGGATATATTGAGCTGAATAGTGAATAGACAGCGAAAGCTCGCGGCGCTAACCTCAATGAAGTAACCGGTGCCGACGTCTACCAAGACCTTCTCCGCATCATCCAGCTTTCCCGGCACGTAAAGCGACGCCGTCAACGGCACCAGCATCTTCTTCCCTGACACAAAACAGTAAAAGAAGACATCAGACAGAGAGACTATCAAACTCCATATAGGCTAGGAATAGACCATCCGTTGCGGACCTTGGGGGCGGACGGAGAGGTCGTGGAGGGCGGCGGAGGCGATCTCGAGGCGGGCATTGGCGGAGCGGATGTTGTTGAGACTGTCTTGTAATAGATTGACCTCCATATCGACCTGCTCTTTCAAACCCCTCAGGTGCTCCACGCTCATCTTCTCCAACTCCATGCGCGGTGTCGCCGCCATTTTTTCTCCCTGCTGCGAATTCTACTCTCCATCAATTCCACTAGTCTTAAATAGAATAATTTTCTATACTCGTTCAAATAGCATAATTAGAATTTAAGAAGCAAGTTGCCCCTATAGCTCAGTGGTAGAGCGTCAGTCTTGTAAACTGAAGGTCTGTAGTTCGATCCTGCATGGGGGCATTT
>JAYDZE010004307.1:0-10803 GCA_034509125.1 Monilaria moniliformis
TTTGTTCTTCTTATCTCAGGCTGGTGCATCATTGGAAGCACTTGCCAAAGGTGCAGTACTATTTTCTCGTAGATACAGTTTACGAGAGCTGCGTGAGAGATGGCACTCTCTTCTCTATGATCCTGATATTTCAGCCCAATCTGCTGCTCAAATTTTTGAACTTGAGATTTCTGGTATCAACCATGCATCAAAATTTAACAGAGCTGAGAACAACTCCATAGGAAGTAAAGAGGTTGCACAAAAGAGGAAATCTGCGAGCATCCGTCAAAAATATTATGCCATGAGAAAGAAATTCCGTAGTGAATTATTTAGCAACAGCGATCTGGTCTTTTTTGAACCCAATCTCCATGAATTCAGTGAGCATAGTACTGATTTTCAGAAACAAGTGATGCATGATGGTAATCGTTTGGGTCGTAGTTGTATGATTCGAGATGGCATACCAGACCATCTAGTGCTTCAGGAAGAAGACTTAGATATTTTGCGGCATGCCTTTCAGGGAACAATGAGGGATATTTCTGCGGCATCACGTACAACTAATGTATCGGGAGGCTATGGACTTGATGGGAATGCCACTTCCTCGTTAATAGAAGGTGGAAATGATATTTTAGAGGTTGATATCAAAAACAGAAAAATTTCAGTGGATGAGAATCCTCATAATTCTTCTGTTGGATTTGAAAGTAGACAACAATTGAACCCCTCAAATTCGGATGACTTTTCTTCTTTACAAACAATCATGTTCGAGCCCGATCAGCCTCACTTGCGCCACTGGAGAAGAATGCAGGATGTTTCAGCTTCTTCAGTACCTTCTAGCATGAGCCTGCAAGTTGCAGATCGGATTGCTGAAGATACGATCATGCATGATGTTGAGGATAAAGAAAATAGCTCAACTGTATACACGGGTGAATTTGCTGACCCAGACTCACTTCTGAACCTCTCGAATGAGGATGAGGTGTTGTTGGAGGACGTTGATGAAAAATATGCAGCTAATAAATGTTGTACTGATAATACTGGTGCAGTCGTCCAAGATTCTATCAAAGACGGCCAAGAAAATGATACAGCAAAAACTGAACCTGAGTCTGTGACAGTTACAGAAGTTGTTCCTCCGATTGCTCCTAGTGCACCACCCGTGGTGTCCGAAATAACTACGTCCTCTGTTCATGGAGACCAACCAATGAATAGTCACTCAGAGGTTAATGCACCTTCAAAGTCAACTTCGATTTCTGATTTTACTGGACTCGGTGGTGGCAATATCTGCTGCACACTGAACACTGAGGACACGGAAATTCCATGCAATGATGATATATTCTTGCTTATACATCCATCTACTTCATTTGGTTCTTCTGCAACACAGCCAAACTCCACAGGTCCTATGACATCTGCTCATCAAAAGGATTATGAACAAGGTTTAAAATTCTCAATGAAAGGAAATGAATCTGCAAAATCTTCTGGGTGGCCTCATATGGTGGGTACACAGGTGACGCACCCACTTGTAGGTTGTACTGCCAAAACTAAAATTCATGATTCCAGAGGGCAGGCTTTACTTCCTGGATTTGCTACCAAAACCATTGGAGATTCCACTAAAGGTGGATCACAGTATGCAATTCCAAAACATTGCAGCAATAGTCTGGTCAAGAAAGAAGTTGCTGGATCTGATATAAAGGTAGTTTTCTTTCCACATAATTCATTTTTTCGTCCTTTTCTGAACTACCTTATTTGGAGTGTGTAGCACTACCATCTACGGCTTACACAATTACTCCTTCCACACAGGTTGGACAAAACCCAGCAACAGTTACTGACATAATACGATCAACAGAAGCAGGTACCTCAAGAAGCCAACATCCAGAATCAGCGGTTGACGACTCAGTGTCAGATGAAGTCGAATCTGGAATTGATGATGATGTACCTTATTTTTCGGACATCGAAGCCATGGTATTGAATCTTGACAGTTCACTTGAATTTATTCTTCCTGAAAAAGATTTGAAGAAATTCCGGTTTTGGCCTTGTAATGTCTACTATGCAGATACTAGAAATGGACTTAGATCCATACGATCAAGACACCAGCATTGTTAGACAAGGTTTGTTCGGTTCTCTTGTTGGGTTGATAAAATCAATTCTTCCCGTATACTATTTTACGAAGAACTTCTCTCATAAACTTTGGGTGCTAAACTTCACAACAATGCTTTTTACCTGATTTTCGTAAAGATCCTTATTTTGTTACTGAGTGCACAATTATTTGTTCTCTTGACTATCCAGTTCCAAGTTATCAGTATGATGATACCAAGAGAACAATCATAAGGTTGGAACAAGGTGCTTGTTCCTGCTTGCGAAGGGCTATGACATCATACGAAGCCCTTGCTATCTTGTATGGCCGCCATTTGAGGCATTACATCAGGAAAGCCGAGGTGCTATATTAACGCTGCTGCCTTCATACTTTTGAAGAAACTACCATTATCATCTCCTTTTGATTGGTTATCATACGTATAATAATAGTAATGTGAAGAAAAGTGATTGAACATGTAGATTCAAACTTTAAATTGATGGGCATATACTGAACAGGAAATGCATCAACTGAACGGGTTCCGAGTCACTGTTCCATTCATACCTGTTAATTTTCCTGCATTCTTGAAAACTATATAGCTCTATTTAGAGCAAGTGCTTCATTCATGTGATAAGTTTCAAATTTTATAATATTCTTGATGACTTATCTGTTCTCAATCAAAATACAATAACTAGGCATCTCTGGTTGAATATTCCAAGTAAACCATGAATTCTGCAACAAGATGCACATTGCGAATGTTATAGTATAAATATTCAGATGTTCTTAGTCTCTTATGATCACAATTCCTTGTCTTTGGGCAGGTTCACTACGACTTATAGTACTCTGCACACCATTTTTTGGTAGAACTGTTCCTTGATAGTTTTATTTTTTCTAATCATGCACATATTTATTATTTTGCGCCTTACACGTCATTTCTAAGTAAAACTTTGTTGTTGATTCTTGTCCTGTGATTTTTTTTTTCCAGGTTTTACTTGGAAGATCAACTGATGATATTGATGTTGATATTGATCTGAGGAAAGAAGGAAGAGCTAATAAAATCTCTAGGCGGCAGGTATGGTTATGCAACTTTGTGCTTGATAAGTTTTTCAGATGCTGTAAAGAATGAAGATGGTACTAGGAGCCTTACTTTTGAATGCAGTATAGGCATGTCTAGGATGAGCTTATATGTAAGACCGTTATAGGGTTTACTTAGATAAATTGGAACCTTAATAGTCACATTCATATTTGGATCCACTCAGGCTATTATCAAAATGGAGGCAGATGGGTCGTTCTTATTAAAAAACTTAGGTAAGAGTTCAGTGTTGGTGAATGGCGTTGCAGTAGCTTGTGGACAGTTGCTGAACCTTAGTACAAGTTGTTTGATTGAGGTAATCTATTGATTTTTTTTCTTTCAAATTGTTTATTTAATCTGCTTAGCCACTTCTTTAGAAACATACATATTTAGAGCTCAATTAGTTTGCTCTATATATATAATTCTTGGAACTTGTTGCATTTGTAGATAAGGGGGATGAGTTTTGTGTTTGAGATCAACCAAGATTACGTAAGGAAGAACTTGCGTAAATATTGCCTGAAAAATAAAGGAAAGACGGGCAAATCAGATTGGTCAGCTGAGGATGAATCATGAGCATACGAAAGGGGTAAAAAGGTTCCTTGGTAAGTTAATATCTGTCAATGTATAGGCTTACACCCTCAGGTTGAAATAAATTGCTCCCCTATACAATGTTAGTGTAGATATACTGTGTTTTAGAGCTCGTCCCGATCTAGCCGCGTTCCAGGCGCACTGTCTCTGTGTTATATACTTTCTTGATGTACTCTACGTATTAGAAATTAATGAGGTTTTTACACGCTTCTTTGCCACTTTTAGCCATGCTTTTTATGTGAAGAAGATGGAATATAGGACTTAGGAAATGCTATCTATTTGAATAACTGTGGCCAGGTGCTGAATATGAAGAATATATTTTATTCTTAAAAAAAGGAAAAGGAATGCCTAAATCATGTATACTTTTCCTCATTTTTAGTGAGAAACAACACATTTTGGAAAAGGTATCTTGGAAGAGGAATTTGATGTGCCCACATTTGCTTGGTTATTTATGTGACAATAATTATTCCTAGACTCCACCAATTGTTTTTTTTTGAAGTAGAAACTAAGTAAAATAAGGATGATTGATTACATAGACACAAATTTGGTGGTGTGGTCGATGATTGAAAAATAACAAAAATATGTGGTAAGTTAGTTAAATGTTGGGCCAATCATTAAATTTTAAAAAAATAATCTTTGGATTTTGATGACTGGGGTTGTATATATTGCATATTATATTTACCTTATGTGTCAATGTGTTACCATTTTGAATCGAGTGTGCAATGTATTTTATCAGGTGTAGCATAGATTTGCATCGATTACTATGTCGTAAAAGATGCAAAAGAAAGTAGAAGCTAATTCAAGAAATAAGAATAAAGAAATTATTTATTTCAATTTTCCATCACCTAATGCTTAGCTGCAAAGTGCTGTAGTTAGTTAGGGTAGATGCAAGCATCTTGGAATGATTAAGGCATCCCTAATCAATGATTAGATTAATTAGTTAATTTTTATGCATTTGATTACTTGAGAATATTATCTTTTCCAAATCTTGTTTGGTGGGAATTCTTTGCCTTTTGTTGGGGAGAGGCTTATTCTCAAATGGAAGTGGCTAAGGCAATAAAAATTAAGTTCCTAGTAATTTTGATCATGTAAATATATCTTAGAGTCTTTTATATATACCCTATTACCTCTCTCTCTCTCTCTCTCTCTCTTACAAAATGGGTCACTTATTATTTTTATTTAATATTTAAATATAGACATCGGTGCACTTTCCAAAAAGTAATTGCTAATTATAGTAAGTTTGATTCTTACAAATCTCCTTTCATAATTATTAAATAAATAACATGTCATTTATGTTCACTGAGCAGATGCTTCATGTGAAAGCACTATTGAATTTCTCAAATTTAGATAACTGTATTTGGATTTTTTTTCCTCTTTAAAGTCAGTTTTAACTATTATCCGATTATATTTGTAAAGTGTTAAGTATATAATTATGACATCATCGAATGTATATACATACATATATTGTGTGAGGATAGATAGATCATAGAACACAATTTAGGATAAAAGATTCCTTATGGTAGTTATATTCGATGACGTGGTTGTTTTGAGTTCGGTAGAACCCAAATTATAAATAGAATATTGTGAGAACAAAACTGAATAGAAGCTTGTCTTATTAGCATATAAGCACTGCATTCAAGAATAAATATTCATCGTAAATCGAATAATTAAAAACGATTATCGATTCTCATAGTAATTAAGAATTGTTATATGAACTCTTTTATATATGTATAGGAGGAATCCCTATATATTGTGAAAATGAAAAATTATTTTCATATATTCGATCACGAAGATTTATAGTAAATACATCTTCTTATTAGTTGAATGCAACACCCTAAATCAAATTTCATGAGAAATAAAAAAAAATTCTTTTTTTTCTTTTGAATACAATTAATTAATGATTTTATATTTTTAATATAATGTTGTCACGTTTTACGAAAATTATTTGCTATATATATCTGCTAAAGTTTATTAGTAATATAGTATCATTAATTTACCGTTAGTTGCAGCTAAGTTGGATCCTGAATTTTGATGCATATTATACATGTGGTATTCTTCCTTCCATGAATCAACAAATGTCACAACATGCGACAGTCATCAAACATTAATCAATTCCTATGATTATTACATTCCTGTCTATATCTATATCTATATCTATATCTATATCTATATCTATATCTATATATATTATAGGGGAGACTAGTAGCGTAGCATGACATTAATGCTACCACCATTCGCTCCCCTCTCTCTCTCTCTAAAAATCACTACCCCATCTCTGCAGCTCCACTCCCCCTTCCATCATCTCTTCGTCCAAATTAACTCCAAAAAAGAAAAGAAAAATGGCAGCATCTTCACCTCTCGCTCTCCTCCTCCTCACTCTCTCTCTCCTCTCCCTCGCCATGCACGCCCGCTCCACCACACACTGGCAAGACGTACAAGCCCTAAAGCAGCTCAAACGTAACATCGCCCCAAGCACAATCCCCCCTTCCTCCTGCATCTCCTCCTGGGACTTCTCCGTCGATCCCTGCGACTCTCTCTTCTCCGACAAATTCACCTGCGGCCTCCGCTGCGACGCCGCCCCCAATTCCACCTCCCGTGTCACCGAGCTCGCCCTCGACCCCGCCGGCTACTCCGCCCCCCTCTCCTCCATCCCCTGGCCCTCCCTCTCCTTCCTCCAAACCCTAGACCTCTCCGCCAACAACTTCTCCGGCGCCATCCCCCCTCCCTGTCCCTCCTCCCCCGCCTTCGCCGCCTCTCCCTCTCCCGCAACTCCCTCTCCGGCCCCCTCCCCCCCTCCCTCTCCTCCCTCTCACTCCTCGAAGAAATGTACCTAGACAACAATTTCCTCACCGCTTCTTTCCCCCCTCTCAAAATCCCCAATTTAAAACGCCTCGAGTTCCAATCCAACCAACTCACCGGTTCATTCCCCGACCTAACTCGCCTCCAAAACCTCAATTTCCTGGACGCGAGCGACAATTCCCTCTCCGGCACCCTCCCTCCCTCCCTCCCACCCCTGCTCGTCGAGCTCGTGGCGCGGAACAACCAAATCGAAGGCGAAATTCCGGCAATCGCGGCGGCGAGTTTGCAAGTGCTGGACCTGAGTCACAACCACCTCACTGGGTCAGTCCCAACGAGTTTGTTCTCTCACCCAAATCTGGAGCAGCTAACGCTGTCGTTTAACCAACTTGAATCCGTTCAAATACCCCGCGATTCGGGTTTGACCAGCCCGCTGATATCCGTTGACTTGAGTAATAACCGGATCCGGGGGTTTTTGCCCGGGTTCATGGGCCTTATGCCCCGGCTCTCGGCCCTCTCTTTGGAGAATAACGAGCTAACCGGCCCGATCCCACTTGAATACGCTATGAAGGTATTGGGTTTGGGCTCGGGTTCGGGGCTCGGTTCGGCCCAATTCGAGAGGCTTTTGTTGGGAGGGAACTACTTGTTCGGGGCGATTCCGGGCGGGTTTTTGGATCTCAAAGCGGGCTCTCTAACAGTTCAGTTAGGGGATAACTGCTTGTACCGGTGCCCGGTTAGATTTTTCTTTTGTGAGGGAGGGGTACAAAAGTCATTTGATCAATGCAAAGCCTTTGGCCCTATCGTACCTTGAGTGGTGGGTTTTTTAATGGTCCCTAGCAATTAAATTTTGCTCAAATGTAAAATAATTTTGTTTATTTATTTTTTCTCCTAGATTTTCTAAGATTTAAATGTTTGCATTAATGTAATTGTTTATGAATATTCTCATGTCAGATCGTCTAACGGGAAGTTTATGGCTTAATGAACGTGAAATTCTTATACATGCACAACATCGATCAATCTATTACATGTGAGGCTCTAAATATAACCATCAAGTCATAGCTCACATTCCAGCTTGTATTTTAATGGTTTTTTTTTTTTCTTTTTCTTTTTTTCTGTCTACGTATGTTTGGGACCAACTTAACTTTCGATTACTGTAGAGGTCTTCTTCATAGCCTATGCGTTTGTGATGCATAAGATTTTGTTCCAAAATTTCCGTTACTGAATACACCATTGAGATTACATAATTGCATTATCCAAAACTAAGTGATTAAATGTTCGAGCCATTTAAAATCTTGACTTACGAGGGATGGTCAGAAGTTGACTTATATGAAAAAGTGGGCTCCGTTTGAATTTCATCTTTGAGTGCAAAATAAATTATTGGACAAGTTTGTCGTGCCAACTTGATATTTGGTGTGTAGTTTTGAAGGGAATACGTTAGAATTAATCATTTATTGTCTTTATACATTATTATATTTAATTATTTGTTTTGTTCCAATTTAATTCTACATTTGTTTTATACATATTATGTTGCAATACAATGCATCAGCCTATGCACAAGGATACCCTGAAATTTTTATACTCAAACATGTATTTGTATGACATAATATTCAATTTTGAATTCAAATTCAAACATTTAAAAAAATTAATAGATGAAATACACCAAAAAGACCTATTCTCCATGACTTTAAGAAAATCGACATTCACTATTCAAACTTGCGTTTATATTCACTCTTCTTCCACACAAAGTTTGTGAACCATACACCATAAATACGCGAATCATTATGAACTTTTGTTTGTCTCAGATCGGATTCGAATACAAATAAAGCATAAAAATAATGGTAATTCTAGAGAGAAGCTAGTAAACGGAAGTAGCTAGAGAGAAGGCAATGATGACAAAGAAGTAAAGGACAAGACTAGATTGAGTCTCCCGTGATATCATGTGGTCTTTCACTTTATTATTCACTGCACAGATGGGAACATCTCTGACCTCCACTATAACTGCTCTATTGGTTTGGTCCCACTACTTTTTCTTTTTTGGCTAAGATAATTCTCTTTTATTTTATTCAACGAAATAACCATGCTTCAATAATTGACCTCCTCCCTTTTTAAAAAAAATAATCTAAGTAAGAATGTGATACTGTATAAATGATTGGTTTAGGGGGTTCCTGTCAGAATAGATTTTATTTCTCTTTTCCTTTTCAATTTAGTGTGGGATTTTTGGTTTCAAGGAAAAATTGCTACTTCAATAATAAGTGGCTAATTAATTTTGCTTTATAAATTTATTTATTGAGGATTAGTTTGGTAGGTTGGATAAGACAACTTGAGAAATGATAAAACTTAAGATAAGCTAATATGAATTGAATATATTGTGTATCTTAACAGCTGTTTGGTAGCTAACGAAAAAAAAGCAGATATTGTAATTATGTGTTTGGTACACAAGTTGTGTTTCAAGATTAAAAATGTGTTGGTCAAATATAACCTCAAAGAAATATGCAAATGACTAAATTGACCATTATGAGCCCTAACTACAATTTAGACAAATCTTTTCTCTTAGACCCGTCGTCTACAATCCGCAACCCTCCCAATTCCGAAGAAGCGAGCTTAATTTTTTTGGCTGGGACGACGAACCCCCACTTTTCTTACTCTCTCCACTAGACACGTAGCGTCGAAAATTGAACCGTCATCGCCGAACAACCAAGGATTCCGACACACACAATCACTCATGTAGGCCGACGACGACTACAGGTAATTACTCGCCCCTGTTTTCTCCATTTATATTTTTTTGGTTATCGCCCAATCATGTCGGGCTTATAAGCTGGTATATATATTATGCGATGGTGCTAGTTGCTGGTTTCTTAGTATCATAATACTCACGGCTTGATGTACACAACATTTTTTGTTGTGCTGAAAATTTCTCTGAGGTTTTATCCAAAACAAATGCCTCTCCTGCCCTTGCTGCTAGCATTTTCCATAGAAATGAGGTAAAGATTAAGAATGATACCGAGGAACTTTTTCACTTTGTTGTTATTAAAAAACTATCTAAATAGTTTCTACCTTATGTACTATGACTTTCAAACATACTATTTGCTCCAAATGTCAAATAATTCTGATTGAGAATCAACCATATCTGGAGCTTTTAGGCAATCCTAAAGATATTGAGTGATTTGCTGAGAAAAAAGTACACACAGCATAGATAGAAAAATCAAATTTATTCAATTGATTGTTTCCTTACCATTGGTTTAGGCCTTTGCAGATTCCGATTCAAGCTGTGAAAGAGCACATACTTAAGTAAGGCGTAGAATTAAAGCGTGACGGTTATAGCTTCATCTATCGCATACACAATGTTCAAGGTATTTTCCTCATCAACTCGACTGATCACATAGTTTTGAGTTACTTAACTGCTGACTCAAATCTTCCGTCATGTAACTTGGTTCCATCATATTTGGATACGCATTATCATGATGTAGAACATTAGGCTCATTATTGTTTGGTTTCAAATCGTAGTTGGTTGAAGCATGTCCTGAAGGTTACATTGTGATGGACTTATGGTTTTTTGTTAATTCGTTGGCGTATGATTATTATTTAGCATTCTCGGCATACGAGATTGATTGGCATATCCATTCTTACGAAATGCATTTGTAAATGTTACATTTTATAGGTTGCTTATTTATATGTTGAATAAATACTGCATCCATAATAGATAATTGTTCACGTCGTGTAATACTTGTTTGATGGATTACTTTATGCAATCAAATATAATACAAAGCAACTCATTCAGGTGGCTTTCTTCGTTGATTGTTTTGTAGTTACAAATGGCAGCGGCTCGATTTTCCAAACATACAGTGGATCTAAGTCGTGGGACAGAGGTAGTTGATTTCATGAATTAAGCATTTCGTAGTTATGTAAAACATGGGCCAAGGGTACTTATTTAACGGCTGTTGTGAAATTTGCATAGGTA
Source organism: Monilaria moniliformis (assembly GCA_034509125.1). Classification (NCBI taxonomy): domain Eukaryota; kingdom Viridiplantae; phylum Streptophyta; class Magnoliopsida; order Caryophyllales; family Aizoaceae; genus Monilaria; species Monilaria moniliformis. The sequence goes on from JAYDZE010004307.1 coordinate 10,453, forward strand.
GCAATGACATGGGCGGGAATAAGCCGCAAAAAAATGAGAAGACATGACGAAGTTGGTCGGTGCGGGAAGAAGAGGTTCTACTTGTTTCACTGAAGGAGCTGATTGCCCAAGGATGAAATTCGGACAACGGATTTAGACTAGGCTTCATGAACAAGCTCGAGGAAGCCATGCGACGGGAGTTCCCAAATACAGATTTAAAGGTTAACCCGCATATTATATCGAGGATCATTGCATGGAAAAAAGAACTATTACTCACTTCAAGCTATTCTAAGTAGAAACATAGTTGCACAAGTGTAAAGCAAAATGATTCTTCTAAACTTTCGTTTAAAAATTGAACTCATAAAAAATCGT